>JASVEL010011509.1:0-106969 GCA_032618575.1 Nicotiana noctiflora | reverse complement strand
ATTCTGGATGGATGTTGTGTTGTACTTGATGTCTTTATCAGCAGTTGCTCATGCACTTGTGACACCGATTTCTGGGAGGGTTTTAGTAAATCTTTGTACTATTTATTATTATTTAAGTTTGAATTCAAGGAATGGTCTATATTTATGTGAAACAGAAGAAAAAAAACCTTAGATTTTCAAAAGTATTAAAGAGGAATTAATTGGTAATTTAATTTGGCTAGCCTGACGACACTGTCCGGCACCATCACAACCTGTAGAGGAATTGGGTCGTGACAACATGGTATCAGAGCGCTAGGTTTCTGTCGGTCTCACGAGTCATGAGCAAGTCTAGTAGAGTCTCGCGGATCGGTACGGAGATGTCTGTACTTATCCTCGAGAGGCTGCAGGACTGTTAGGAGTACTTTCCTTATTGATTTCCTTATCATGTGGTTCGATTCCTTTGAGGTTTATGCCTTTGATTCCTTTCCACTCAATCTTACACGATGCGAGCACTTGTTATAAATCAAAAATTAAAGGATTTGCAATGGCACTACAAATGTGGTGCGGGATGATCTCCCGGTATAGTTGGTTGGACTATTATAGAATAATATTCTATTATATTCAGCTCAGTAACAGAACTTCTAAGAGTCTTGAGGGTAGGCACAGGTTGCCATGATGGTTACGAGTATTTATTCCATGATGTTGTTGTAACAGTAAGATGTTTGCCCATGTGTCGGGGTAGTGAATGAATTGAAGGGACGTTTACTCGGTGTGTAATCAAAAGGACTTAGTATTTTATTCTCGGTAGGGGAAAAGCCAATCGAGCAATGAATGGTCAGATGTGGACAAGTGGAAGTTACAGAACATGGTAATTGCAAGCGAAGCGGAGTCCTCGTCTATATGGGGGTGCTACTGTCCTAATTGAACGCTTTAAGTTGTCGATGTTATAATTTGCTATAATTTGCCTTATAGCGGGATATTGTGAAACACTATTAAAGATGCAACGTCGGATTTGCATGGTGCGGTGGTTTAGGATTGAATCGGTATTTTAAATGTTGGCGATTCGAGAAAGATGAACTCCAGAGATGTTTAAGTCAGTAACGATTTGTGGATTCAAGTTCTACAAAGAAGAATTTTATTAAGGCAACAACTGAGCAGCGGGAGATGAGAAAGACGTGTGGGAAGTGCCGGGCGGAGTCTCATACTTCAAAAAGGCCAGGCTTAGGGAGGACAGGTTGAGTAGTGAAATGAAAAAGTGAGTTTTCCCAAAGTGGGAGAGCAGCGGAGCTACGTAGGGCTTGGTACTGAGAGAACTATGCACCTTAGGGTAGTATAGAATGACTTGAGAATATCGGTGCTTAGGTATTGGCGTCTTCGAATCAAATTTGAAGTAGGGATTCTTGTGCAGCCGGGGATTTAATATAACAGAAATGAGCCGCTTATATAGAGAGAGGTGTAGTAGGACTTTGAAGTGAAAGGATGTTTTTGCACATTTAATGGATGCCCACGAGGGGTGAAATAAACTCTTGCAACTGGAGAATAAGTTCGGACTCAGGATGGGTTATTGATTTCGTAGCGATGGTACCTTATGCAGTAGCGTTGGAAGATACCGGGGAGTGATTTCTACAAGCGGGTTATTTCCTCGCGAGCAGGTTAGCGGTCGCGTGGTTGGTGAAGCTTCTGCAAGGAATTATATTGGTTATCTAACAAGGACATCGGTCGTGCGAATCTGAATGATGATTCAGGATATGAATTATAGGGATTTACAAAGATATTCCGAGACTTAGCGGCGGATGATTTCACAAGGTTATGGCAATAAGAGGTAAAGAATTTGGGTGAATTCTAGCGTTGCGCATTAATGGCTTCAAGCTAAGTGGGAGAGCCCCACCGCATATGATTTGGGTTGCATGGTTAGCTACTTGCGAGGTTTCCAGTTACTAATATCTTGATGGGTTATCTCAGCTTCAGAAAAGGGGTCATAAGTTGTGAATTGAGTAGATAAATTGTAGAATGCATGTTATGGTTGGCCTTATTGGCTCATGATCGATCTTGGGAAAAGATTCTGGATTTATTCCTTGTATAGAGACATGTTTCGGGGGAAGTGATTTCGGTAGGTGCTTCGTCGAGAGGGTATTCGAGTGTTATAAGATTTATGAAGTTGATTAAATTCTGGACCAAGTCAGAGCGGGTGGCTCTCAGTAATGATCCTAGTGAATTCAAGAGGTAAAGTGTGGTGCCTAATGATGTCGAACTTATAGGTAAGCTTTCTAGCAGCTTATGAGAAGAGGCACGGAATGTTCCGGGGTGTTTGGCTTGTGATGTAGTAATTGCGAGGTACGAAATGGTTCATAGAATTTGAGATAGCATGGTCTCATGATTCAAAGCCACTCGGGGGAGCGTAGATGGAGTATGTTATGTGTTGGATGGAGTTACTATTATTTTCTAAGGCATGCAAGGATTAACATAAGAGGGTAGAATGATTAACCATAGTTGAATTGGCATATTGGGGCCAGAGATAAATTTATTCCGCATTGATCAAGTTATGAGTATGAATTGTGGTGGTGCGTGGCCGCCGTAATTGATGTTATTCAGAAGCATTCTTCTGTTATGGCTTGTTAAGTGGAAGCATGTTCCGGAAGGGTTATGGTGGCTTGGACCACTACTTGCAGATTTGCATATTCTACGTTTATGGGAAACTTACCTGTGTGTTGCTATGGTTCTCCTGAAGTGAGTTAAGTGCAAATTTCTTATATGATGAAGTGTGAAAATATTAATAATTTTGGAGTTATGATGAAAATCATGTTCTATCATATGTTAGCATGTTGGGTGAAGTGAGTAGCATAGGAATTCGAAGTGATGATTAAGGCTGCAGTTTGGTGCTGGCAAGGATGTCACTGGCTCGGATGAGCAAGGAAATGGTTTAATAATTAACGTAAATTGGTATTGTCTTCCGCGTCACCTAAGATCGATGTGTTGTGAAAGAGGTTTTACATCTTGATTAAGGATTCTTGATCGTTTTTTAGCGTTAGTGCATCCGGTGGATTAGACTGGTAGACCCGTTATTTATTTCGGAAAATTTTGGGAGCGTGCCCCACGGGAAGATTGTATAAGTGCGACATGTGGTCACTTGATTGACTAGAGATTTGAACCAAGTAAGGGGATTGTGGTAATGTTATTAATTTGGGAAATTATGCTTGGAGTTGTTTATTAGGTTATGAACTGAGGAGGTTGCTTCGGTTATGATGGTTGTTCTTATGTGTTATGAGGAAAAAGAGAGCTACTATGGACCTTTGAAAGGTAATTAGCCAAGTGGGCACAATCAAAAATCAATTTGAGATCAATGGATTGAACTATGTATGTGAACAGGGCTTTATATCAAGCCAGGTGTATTCATCTCAGCAAGCGTTCCCTATGGAGGGACAATCGGGGTGTTATTTTATCACCAGCTATTCCAGGTAATGATGTCTTGCATCGTATGATTTGTGAGACATCTTGGTAAATTCCTATGTGCTAAGGTTTTGTATGGCACTGATGTTATATGAGTAGGACGGCTCTTGAGATTTAGATACTTATTTCACCTAAGTTGTGCTTGAGTTTTGTAGCCTATAGCGCTACGTGTTTTCTCAAGGATGGTATTATACACTTAGTGTTCTTATGATTGAAATTCGATATTTTATTGTAAAAAACAGATTTAGCTCGAAGTGCAATCTCCCTATGTGAGATCTATATGTGGATCGGGTGGCACGCCACCATGAGTATGTTATTCGGATCGGGTTGCATTCCGCAATAGTATGATGTCGAGTCTAGTTTTCTATATGCTATTCGTTTATGTGTCTCGCTTCCTATTTTCTAGGGAAGTCTATATTAGTGCGAGGTTTAGATAATTCCTTCCAGAATTTGATTTTCTATTTGTGTTGTGTTCGGATGGGTGTCCTATTGGCGCATGGTATCATCATATGAGATTTTAATAATTTCTGGGGTGGCTTATTTCCGAAGCAGTTGTATCGGATGAGACGAGATCCCTTGATCTAGGATTCTGTACAATTCAGTTACATGAGGTATGTTATGGAAATAAGATCATTATTGGGTTCAAAATGAGGTGAAGGCCTTATTAGGAGTGTAGACCTAATGCGTTGTTGACTCGACAATTGATTATGAATTGTAGCACATCTCATCTGTCGTGGCGGTATTGTAAGAGTTAGAGTAAGACTTGCATGTGTCGTGAGGTGCAATGGGAGCATCTGATTCGTTGAATTTTGGCTAAGTTGAACAGAGAAAATTATCGTGGTCTTGTGGATTTAGTGTTGTAGAGTAAGAATTCAGTAAAGTTATATAGTCATGTTTGAGTACAACGTATAGCGATTGATATGGTGATTGTATGTTGTAAATAGGCCTGGCATAAGATTCCGGATGTTGGAATTAGACTCTAAAGCTTAATTGCTCGAATAAAAGGGGAGTATCATCAGAATTTATTGAGCTAAAGTGCTTAGCCAAGTTGCGGTGGCACGGGAAGGTGCATTAGGTGCTAAACAATGATTTCAGGCTACTTCCGTATAGTTCTCACCACGTTCGAGGATGAACGTATTTTTAAGTGGGAGAGAATGTAACGACCCGACCGGTTGCATTGAGTACTAGCGCTCCGTTCAACAATTGGAGGCCATGAATAGCTTCATTTCAGGTATTATGACTTGAACGTGTGGTCAAATTTTAATTTTAGGAAGTTCGGAGTTGATTTGGGAAGAGAATTCTCATTCCGGAAGCTTAAAGTTGAAAGAATGAAGAAGGATTGGAATTTTGAGTAAACAACCTCGAAATCGGGATCTGAAGGTTCTAGCAGGTTCGTATGATGATTTCGGATTGGGCGTATGCCCAGATTGGGTTTTGGATAACCCTGGAGCATTTTGGCGCCTATTGTGGAAGTTATCATTTTAGAAGGAATTTCTTAAGTTTGACTTCAAGTGAATTTTAGTGTTATCGATGTCCGTTTGGGATTTCGAGACTAGGAATGGCTCTGTATGGTAATTCTGGAGTTGGGAGCATGATCGGAAGTGAATTCGAGGTTCGTTGGTCATTTTGAAGCCATTTGGCTAAAGATAAAAATTTGATGGTTTTTTGGAAGTTTGATTGGAGGTTGACTTTTTGATATCGGGGTTGGAATCCAATTCTGAAAGTTGGAGTAGGTCCGTAATGTCAAATATGACTTGAGTGCAAAATTTGAGGTCAATCGGACGTGTTATGATAGGCTTAAGTATCAAATGTAGAAGTTGGAAGTTCTAAATTTTATAGAGCTTGGATTGGAGGTTTATTCATGACTTTAGCGTTGTTTGATATGATTTGAGGCCTCAAGAAAGTCTGTAATGTATTTTGGGACTGGTTGGTGTGATTGGTCGGGGTCCCGGGGGCCTTGAGTGTGTTTCGGGTGGTAATCGTGCTCTTATTTGATGTTTCAATGTCGTTTCTTTAGACATAAAGGGGTGCCATATTAAGTCAATGAGCTCCAAATTAAGTTTTTATTCAACCATTAGATCCGTATCGTATTTTTGGAGCCATAGCAAAAAGAATCATCGAATTTGGACATCGTATGAGGAAGTTATGCTCATTTCCGTGTCGAGAAAGCATTGTTTTCTATCATAACCGCAAAGCGGAAATTATCCGCAAAAGCGTAAATTTTTCTGCAAAAGCGGAAACTGCTGGAGGCAGAGAGATTTCTTTAAAAATCGAAGTTTGGCTCATTTTCACTTCATTTCTTACATGGGAGCCGCTTTTAGAGCAACTTTAGAGTGCCATTTTCATCACCAAGCATGAGGTAAGTGATTTCTCCTAATTTTGAGTATATCCAAGGTTTATCCATGGATTTAGACTTGGATAATTATAGTGTGACGACCCGGCCCGTCATCACGAGAGTTACCGTCCCGTTTTCCCCTCATTATGTTGTTTCATATTTCTCTATCAGTATTAGAGTCTATCGGGTGAATTTGGATTGATTCTTGTTGAAAATAAGGCATATAGCCTCTTAGAATGAAGCTTATTTCGGAAACGTCAACCTAAAGTTGACCATGTGGTTAGAAGGCTCGGATGTGAATTCCGGTGATTCGATTAGCTTCGGGAGGTGATTTGTAACTTAAGGGAGCAATCGGAATTGAATTTGGAGGTCCAATGTAGAAATAGGCTTGTATTGGCTAAGTTGGAATTTTGGCGGAATCCGATTGATAGGTGAGAGTTTGATCCGGGGGTCGGAATGGAATTTTGACAACTGCAGTAGCTTCGTTAGGTTATTTAGATATATCTGCAAATTGTTATGTCATTCGGACATCATTTGGTTGGGTTTTTGGTTGGATGTAGGTTTCGGAAGTTCTAAAAAAAATTAAGCTTGAATCTGAGGTAATTTAGTGATTTTTTTGTTTAAGGGCATGATTTTACGATTGGAACAAGTTCGTATGATGTTTTAGATTGAGTTTGTATTTTTCGTTGAGGTCCTGGGGGCCTCGGAATGGTTTCGAAAGGTTAAACGGGAAAATTCATGTGTTGCATCAGGTCTGTGGGTTTCTGTCTTCTGGTATTTCCGCTTCTACGGAAATGGACCACAGAAGCAAGTCCGCAGAAGCGGAATTAGAAGCGCAGGTGCGAGAATTGGGTAGCCCATCAGGATCAGTAG
Source organism: Nicotiana noctiflora (assembly GCA_032618575.1). Classification (NCBI taxonomy): domain Eukaryota; kingdom Viridiplantae; phylum Streptophyta; class Magnoliopsida; order Solanales; family Solanaceae; genus Nicotiana; species Nicotiana noctiflora. The sequence continues at coordinate 100,335 of JASVEL010011509.1, read as the reverse complement.
AAGCGGACATTTGTTCACAAAAGCGAGTCCGCAGAAGCGGGAACTCGTCCGCAGAAGCGAAGGGTCAGCTTGGGAGGTTCCGCAAAAACGGAACATTGTCCGCATATGTGAGGTCACGGAAGCACATTTCTAACCGCAGAAGTGGTGTGGGAGTTTAAGTGGAATACCGCAGAAGCGAAACTGTTGAAGCGGCTTATGAGTCGCAGAAGCGAAGGCGTCAGTAGGTTTAAGGCTTCAGCTTATTCGAATTTCAGTAGTGTTAAAATTAATTGGGGCTTCGAACTAAGAGAAGAATTGGGCGATTTTGAAGAGGAAATTGTGGAGTATCATCAGGTAAGGAATCTTGGACCCAAATTATGTTATTATACTGATAAAACATGGATTTAATCTCTGAAAATGGAGGAATTAAGGTGTAAAAATGGAAGATTTTTCTCCAAGCCTAAGAAATAGAAAATTGATGATTTGAATCAGCAAATGGACTCCGATAAGGATTTCAAAATGATAAATTATTGTGCCTGTAAGGCTTGCATTGCATGTAGCTGGACTAGTAGTGGATCGGGCTGCACGCCGCAGCATATCACTGATATTGCCCTTGGGCTGTAGGAGCTCCTCCGGAGTCTGAACCCCTACAGTGGATCGGGCTACGCACGATAGCGGTCATGTTCATGCATCAGTATTGTATTTATACATATCTATTGTAGTGTTTTAGCCGTCATTGCTTTAGCTGATATTTATACTGCTGAAAAGGATAAAAGAGGTATTATATATCTTTGTTGAGTGGTTTAATGGGTATTTTTATGTCACGACCCTAGTTCACGAATCGTGAACATGTCATGACGGCACCCGGTCTTCGCGACTAGGTAAGCCTAACACAACGCGGAATGTACACTTTTATGAACAAAAGATAAGATAACAGCGGAATAATATAAAAGAAATGTAATAAGTGCCGCTCGGAACATACACTTCGCCAAATACCAGAAGAAATACAACCACCAAGACCCGGAAACTCACGGGCAACACAGACTAAGAAAGAGTACAATTGTGGCTCTATACATCAAGAGTGTCTACACAACGAAAATAAGGAAATAACTGATATCACTAAGAAGAATAGAAGGAGGCCCTCCGGATCCGCGGATGTAGCAGATCATACCTCGAGTCTCCCGGTGTGCTGCTAAATCACCTGAGATGAGCATGTCCTGATGTACCTGGACCTGCACAACAAAAGTGTGCAGAAGAGTAGTATGAATACACCACGGCGGTACTCAGTAAGTGCCAAGCCTAAACTCAATGAAGTAGTGACGAGGAAGGTCAGGGCCCTATCGAGAAGTGATAAAAATAATGATAATAATAATACTGAACAGCTCAAATAAGAATAAGTCTGAAATAACAGCAAATGAGATAAATACTACAAATCGTCTACAATTAACCTAACAAAGAGAAATCAACACAACAAGTACAAATCAACAAATCCAGGATCTCCAGGAATTGAACCCGCAGTCCCTCTTTATACTTAGTGTGACGACCCAAAGGGTCATCACTTATTTTATTAATCATTTCGAGCTTCCGAGGCCTTGAAAACCTCATTCCATGTTGCCTCGATTTACGTGCACAATCCGAGCATGTAGCCGGAAAGATTTTGTGATAGAAAATATGAATTCTATGAGAAATGTGGATAAAAATGATATTAATATTGATATGGTTGACTTCGGTCAACATTTTTGGTAAACGGATCCGGACCCGAGATTGGGTGGTCCCGAGAGGTCCGTAGGAAAATATGGGACTTGGACATGCGTCCGGAGTCGGATTCTGAGGCCTAGAGCCCAAGTTATGAATTTTTCTATGGAATTGTTTTTGAAGTAATTGTTAAAGGAAATGAATTAATTGACCTTGGTATCGGGCTCGTATTTTGGTTCCGACGCCCGGTACAAGTCTTAAATATTATATATGTGATTTTCTGTAAAGTTTGGTGACATTCGGATGTCGTTTGAGATGTTTTGGACCTTGAGTTCCAAGTTTGAAAGTTTTGAAAACCAAAAGTATGAAAATCATGAATTTGAGGCTTGATTAGATGAAAACGATGTGATATTGGCGATGTGATCGCGCGAACAAGTTCATAATGTGTTTTTGATGTTGTGTACATCTTTGGTTTGGAGCCCGGGAGCTCGGGTAAAGATTTGATAGGCCGTTGGATGAAATTCTGAATTTTTGCACTGCTGGTTTTTCACCCAGCTGTTGTCTTCGCAATTGCGAAGTATTTCTCGCAATTGCGAAGGTAGCAGGTCAAGGCAGGGTTCTCAAATACGAACCCTTGGTCGCAAATGCGAAGGGTGCCCAGGACCGTTTGGGTTCGCAAATGCGAACCAAACCTCGCAATTGCGAGGCCTCCAGTGAAAAGGCATGCTTCGCAAATGCGAAGCATTCTTCGCAAATGCGAAGGTCCCTCAGCCCAGCCTTGTTCGCAAATGCGAACAAATGTTCGCAAATGCGAACGTCCCTGGAGGCCAGCCTGGTTCTCAAATGCGAACATATGTTCGCAAATGCGAAGCCCCCAGATTTGCCTTGGCTTCGCGAATGCGAACAAAAGTTCGCAAATGCAAACTTCCCAGTCTTAGCTTATTTTTCAAACTCCAGAAATTGGTCGGGGTTCGCAATTGCGAACCCATGTTCGCAAATGCGAACACGGAGACCTGTAAAACACGATTTTCAGTTCATTTCTTCACTTTTTACAAACCAAAAACACCCATTTGCGATTCTTCACGGATTCTTTCTTCATCAAAATAATTGTAAGTCACTTTTTACTTAATACTTTCAATTCCTAACATCATTAAACATGTTTTTCAATAGAAATCAAAGGTTTTCATGGTAGAATTTCTTGTTTTTGTTAGAATATAGGGTTTTTCATAAATTGGGAAATTGGACCTCGAATTGAGGTCCGATTTTGAAACAAGTCATATACATGAACTCGTGAGGGGATGGGTAACCGGATGTTGGTCCTAACCCCGAGTTCCGACCATGTGGGCCCGGGGTCGAAATTCACTATTCCGGGCAGAATGTTGTAAAAGTTGTATTTGGTCTTAAGAATTAGTTTGTTGAGTAGTATTGATGATATTAAATCAATTGTGTATAGATACGATTGGATTGGAGCCAAATTTGAAAGAAAAAGACATTTCCACGGATTGAATTGTTCATAAACATTCGAGGTAAGTGTTTGTTCTATCCTAGCTTGAAGGAATAGGATTATGTGTAATGTGTTATGTGATCGAGTGTGGTGTATGGGCTGTGGTGACGAGCATCCATACACTGGCATCTATTTTGACCGTGAGTCGTTGAAAATGCTTATTTTGAGATATATTTACCGATGAATTGTTGAACCTTGGTCAGGTTGTAGAATTGTTATGGTTCTCCCTTGTTGGGACTTGTTGTGAAGATAATTATTGATTGCCCTTGTTGGGATGGTTTATGAATTACTGTTTCTTTATTTGCCCTTAACTGTGACTGTTATTTGGGTGAGGAAGAGTGATAATGCACGAAGGGTGATGCCGTGCCATGTTTTATTATTTATGCACGAAGGTTAATGTCGTGCCATGTTTTATTATTTATGCGCGAAGGTTAATGTCGTGCCAAGTTTTATTGATTATGCATGAAGGATCATGTCGTGCCCTGTTATTGAACCATGTACAAAGGATCATGCCGTACTATGGATGTGAGGATGAGAGTAAAAGCACGAAGGGTGATGTCGTGTACTTTATTTGCTTATTTGGTGAGGATGAGAGTAAAAGCACGAAGGGTGATGCCGTGCAACTGCTTGCTATTCCTTGACTTGATATTACTTGTGTTTCCATTATACTTTGTTTTTCCTTGTGAATTTATTAACTGTTGTTAATTGTTGAATTCTTTGAGATATTCCTTATTGTGTTATTACCTGGTTATTTCTTGTTATTCCGTGGTATACATATATATTGAATTGCACAGGTTTATGTGGGTGTCTGGTCCTAGGCTTGTCACTACTTCGCCGGGATAGGCCAGGCACTTACCAGCACATGGGTCGGTTGTGCTGATACTACACTTCTGTGCATTTTTGCACAGGTCCAGGTTACGATTAGGAGCAGCAGCAGTAAATCGATTGTGTGGGAGTTGATCACATTTGAGACCGAGGTAGCTTGCAGACGTCCGCAGGCCCGCCGTCTCTCTCTTTATTTATGTTACTAGCCGTAGTCTCTTTGTTCCGAGACAAACAAAATTATGTTATATTTCTTTCAAACTCTTATGTGTAGTATTCAGTAGTAGTTCGTGAGTTGGTGACTCCACGTCTTGGGTAGAGGATTTCAGTATGATTTTCATCTTGTAATTAGTTATTTCTATTTCGATAAAGTATTCTGCACTTATTTAATTAAAATTGTGTTAAAATAGGATGGTATGAATACAGTGGCTTGCCTAGCTACCACGAGTAGGCGCCATCACGATCCCAATGTTGGGGGAAAATCCGGGTCGTGACAAGTTGGTTTCAAAGCTCTAGGTTACATAGGTCTCGCCACTCACAAACAAGCTTAGTAGAGTTTGAGAGGTAGGTACAGAGACGTCTGTACTTGTCCTCCAGAGTCTATTGAGATTTGTTCTTTCTTGTCGTGCGACTTGTTCCTCAATTACTGATTGAATTTCCATTCTGTCCTTTCGCTGATGGTGAGGACACGCGCTTCTTCGTCCGCCGACCAGTAGCCCGAGCCCCAGGCAGCTCCCGTGAGGGGCAGGGGCCAAGGCCGTATCAGAGGCCGTGGTAGGGGTAGAGCTCAGCCCCAGGCAGCTACCCCAGAGGTGGAGCCTCATATTGAAATTGACGAGGAGGTTCCAGTCCCAGCAGGCTCCAGTGGGCCCAGCTCAGGTCCCGGGAGAGGCTTTATTTACCCCGGATCTTCGGGATGCTTTGGTCGGAATAGCGGGATTTATGGACAGCATTGCCAGAGCGGGCTTATTATCGGTTGCACCAGCTGCTTCTCAGGCTGGAGGAGGGGCCCAGACTCCTATTGCTCATACTCCGGAGCCAGTAGCTCCTCAGCCTCAAGCACCAGTAATTCAGCCAGCTGTGGCCACTCAGTCAGGTACCACAGCTTATGCCGGCGATGGAGCGGCCATGACTTTCGATTCGTTATGGAGGCTTGATCGGTTCTCCAAGCTATTTACCACTACATTCAGGTGGAGCCACATCAGAGGATCCTCAGGACTTCTTATTCAATTGCCATGAGATTCTCAAGACTATGGGGATCGTGGAGTCAAATGGAGTTGACTTCGGTACATTCAGGCTTTCAGGATCCGCCAAGACTTGGTGGAGAGATTATTGCTTGACTCGACCGGCAGGGTCCCCGGCTTTATCATGGTATCAGTTTGCAGAGTTATTTCTGGAGAAGTTTCTCCCTGCTACTCAGCGGGATGTACTTCGGAGGCGGTTTGAGCGCCTCCATCAGGGCACTATGACAGTTACACAATATGAGACAAGATTTGTCGATTTGGCTCGTCATGCGGTGGTGATACTTCCCACGGAGCGGGAGAGGGGTCCGCAGGTTTATAGATGGGCTTAATCATCCGATTAGACTCCAGATGGCTATGGGCGTGGGGAGTGACATATCATTTCAGAAGGCAGCCAATGCAGCACGCAGAGTTGAGATGGCTCTCGCTAGAGGAGGCGGTTATTCTTCGGATAAGAGGCCTCGTCATTCGGGTAGGTTTGGTGCTTCTTCCTCTGGTAGCAGAGAATCCTTTGATAGAGGCCAGTCCTCCAGCCTTTTCATTCCGCCCTTCAGGCTTCACAGGGTGGACCAGGTGATCGTGGTTTTCGTGGGCATTATTCGGACCAGCCTCCTATTAATGCTCAGCCTCTTCAGAGTGTTCGTGGAGGCCATTCAGGTCGTCAGGGCCAGCAGCCCTATCAGTCTAAGAGTTGCTACGGTTGTGGTGACCCGGGTCATTTTATCAGGAATTGCCCTCTAGCAGCGGGCAACTCTCAGCAGCGAGGTCCTCGTCCTATGATTCAGGCCCCAGCTGACCCTCAGCCTGCCCAGCCAGCCAGAGGCGGGGGTAGAGATTATAGAGGTGGAGGTCGAGACCGTAGAGGTGGAGACCGTCCAGCCAGAGGTAGAGGTCAGCCAGTTGATGGTCGTCCTAGAGACGCAGCTCAGAGGGGAGGTGCAGATCCCCGATTCTATGCTTTACCGGCCAGGCCAGAGGCAGAGGCATCAGATGCCGTGATTACAGGTACTATTCTTGTGTGTGGCAGAGGTGCTTCAGTATTATTTGACCCTGGATCTACATATTCCTATGTGTCTTCCTACTTCGCACCGTATTTGGCCGTGCCCAGCTATGCTCTGGATATTCCAGTTTATGTGGCTACACCAGTGGGTGACTCCATTGTAGTCGATCGGGTGCATCGTTCGTGCGTAGTTATATTTGGGGGTCTTGAGACCCATGTTGATCTGTTGCTTTTGGACATGGTAGATTTTGATGTCATATTGGGGATGGACTGGTTGTCCTTATACCATGCTATTCTTGATTGCCATGCGAAGATTGTGACCTTAGCCTTGCCAGAATCATCCCGATTAGAGTGGAAAGGTACCTCAAGCCACTCCGTTCGCACTGTTATTTCCTATGTTAAGGCTCGACGCATGGTCGAGAAGGGGTGTCTAGCTTATCTGGCTTATGTTCGTGATTCCAGCGCAGAAGTTCCTTCCATCGAGTCGGTCCCTATTGCATGGGAGTTTCCGAAGGTTTTTCCTTCAGACCTGCCGGGCATGCCACCCGACAGGGATATTGATTTCTGTATTGATCTGGCACAGGGCACTCAGCCCATCTCTATTCCACCCTATCGTATGGCCCCGCCGGAGCTAAAAGAGTTGAAAGATCAGTTGCAAGACCTTCTTGAGAAGGGCTTTATCAGGCCCAGTGTTTCCCCCCGGGGAGCACCTGTATTATTTGTAAAGAAGAAGGATGGCTCGATGCGGATGTGTATTGATTACCGGCAGTTAAACAAGGTGACTATCAAAAATAAATATCCACTTCCGCGAATTGATGATTTATTTGACCAGCTTCAGGGGTGCCAAGGTATTTTCAAAGATAGACTTGAGGTCAGGCTACCATCAGCTGAAGATCAGGGCGGCTGACATTCCTAAGACAACCTTTCGCTCTAGATATGGGCATTATGAGTTCTTGGTCATGTCCTTCGGGTTGACCAATGCCCCAGCAGCATTCATGGAGTTGATGAATCGGGTATTCGGGCCTTACTTAGATTTGTTCGTGATAGTCTTTATAGATGACATCCTGGTGTACTCCCGCGGCCAGGAAGAGCACGAGCAGCACCTCGGAGTGGTTCTTCGGACTCGAAAGATAACCGACTATATGCCAAATTTTCTAAATGTGAGTTCTGGTGAGTTCGGTAGCATTTCCGGGTCACATTGTATCGGTGGAAGGTATTCGGTAGACCCAAAGAAGATTGAGGCGGTCCGAACTGGCCTCGACCAGCTTCGATGATCGAGATCCGGAGTTTCTTGGGATTAGCGAGGTTACTACCGTCGATTTGTAGAGGGTTTCTTCTATTGCGGCCCCGATGACCGGAGTTGACCCGGAAGGGTGTCCGGTTTCGGTGGTCGAGGGAGTGTGAGTTGAGCTTTCGAAGCTCAAGACAGCCTTGACCACCGCACCGGTGTTGGTACTACCTACGGGTGCAGGGCCTTATACAGTTTATTGTGACGCATCTCGTACAGGGCTTGGAGCGGTATTGATGCAGGATGGTAAGGTTATCGCTTATGCTTCGAGGTAGTTAAAAATACATGAGAAGAATTATCCAGTTCATGATCTTGAGTTAGCAGCAGTGGTTCATGCCTTAAAGATCTGGAGGCATTATTTATATGGTGTGACATGTGAGATGTACACTGATCACAAAAGCCTACAGTACTTGTTCAAGCAGAAGGAGTTGAATCTACGACAGCGGAGATGGTTAGAGTTTCTAAAAGACTATGATGTTACTATTTTATATCACCCAGGTAAGGCCAATATGGTGGCCGATGCTTTGAGTAGAAAGTATGCCAGCATGGGTAGTCTTGCATACATTCCGGTCAGTCGGAGACCATTAGCTCTAGATGTCCAGGCCTTAGCCAACCGGTTCGTGAGATTAGACATTTCTGAGCCTAGCAGGGTGTTAGCCTGCACGGTCGCTCGTTCTTCTTTATTAGAGCGTATCCGTGAGAGGCAATTTGATGATCCTCATTTGCGTGAGTTGAGAGATACGATACAGCAAGGAGGTGCCACACAGGTAAATCTAGATGATGATGGGGTATTGAAATTGCAGGGTCGAGTTTGTGTGCCCAATGTCGAAGGGATTCGAGAGTTAATCTTAGCGGAGGCCCACAGTTCGCGGTATTCTATTCACCCAGGCGCCGCGAAGATGTACCAGGACTTACGGCAACACTATTGGTGGCGCAGAATGAAGAAAGATATCGTTGCGTATGTCGCTCGGTGTCTAAATTGTCGGCAGGTGAAATATGAGCACCAGAGACCTGGTGGTGTATTCCAGAGGATTGAAATTCCCGAGTGGAAATGGGAGCGGATCACTATGGACTTCGTTACTGGACTTCCTTTGACTCGGAGGAAATTTGATGCTATTTGGGTCATTATTGATAGGCTGACCAAGTCAACACACTTTATTCCAGTATCCGTCTCCTACTCGTCGGAGAGGTTAGCGGAGGTTTACATTAGGGAGATTGTTCGTCTCCATGGAGTGCCGGTATCTATTATCTCTGATCGGGGTACGCAGTTTACCTCGCAGTTCTGGAGAGCGGTCCAGCAGGAGTTAGGCACCCAGGTTCAGTTGAGTACATCATTTTATCCTCAGACGGATGGCCAGTCCGAGAGGACTATTCAGATCCTAGAGGACATGCTTCGAGCCTGTGTTATTGATTTCGGAGGCTCGTGGGACCAGTTTCTGCCATTAGCAGAGTTCGCCTACAATAACAGTTACCAGTCTAGCATCCAGATGGCTCCGTATGAGGCGTTGTATGGTAGGCGATGTCGATCACCAGTTGGATGGTTTGAACCGGGAGAGGCTCGGTTGTTGGGTACGGACTTAGTTCAGGAGGCCTTGGATAAGGTCAAGACTATTCAGGAGAGATTACGTTCAGCTCAGTCCAAGCAAAAGACTTATGCGGATCGTAAGGTTCGAGATGTAGATTTCATGGTTGGTGAACGAGTATTGCTCCGTGTGTCGCCTATGAAGGTAGTGATGAGGTTCGGAAAGAAGGGCAAGCTCAGCCCTAGGTGTATTGGTCCATTTGAGATTCTAGACAGAGTGGGAGGAGTGGCTTACAGATTAGCTTTGCCGCCTAGCTTATCAGCCGTGCATCCAGTTTTTCATGTATCTATGCTTCAGAGGTACCACAGAGATCCCACACATGTATTAGACTTCAGCACTGTCCAATTGGACAATGAACTATCTTACGAGGAGGAGCCGGTGGCCATTCTAGACCGGCGATCCCACACATGTGTTTTCCTTCTGTGCGTGTTCAGTGGAAAGGTCAGCCTCCTGAGGCATCGACCTGGGAGTCCGAGTCTGATATGCGGAGCCACTACCCACACTTGTTTCCTGACTCGGGTACTTCTTTCTTTTGTCCGTTCGAGGACGAACGGTTGTTTTAGAGGTGGAGATTGTGACGACCCAAAGGGTCATCACTTATTTTATTAATCATTTCGAGCTTCTGAGGCCTTGAAAACCTCATTCCATGTTGGCCTCAATTTACGTGCACAATCCGAGCATGTAGCCGGAAAGATTTTGTGATAGAAAATATGAATTCTATGAGAAATGTGGATAAAAATGACATTAATATTGACATGGTTGACTTCGGTCAACATTTTTGGTAAACGGATCCGGACCCGAGATTGGGTGGTCCCGAGAGGTCCGTAGGAAAATATGGGACTTGGACATGCGTCCGGAGTCGGATTCTGAGGCCTAGAGCCCAAGTTATGAATTTTTCTATGAAATTGTTTTTGAAGTAATTGTTAAAGGAAATGAATTAATTGACTTTGGTATCGGGCTCGTATTTTGGTTCCGACGCCTGGTACAAGTCTTAAATATTATATATGTGATTTCTGTAAAGTTTGGTGACATTCGAATGTCGTTTGATATGTTTTGGACCTTGAGTTCCAAGTTTGAAAGTTTTGAAAACCAAAATTATGAAAATCATGAATTTGAGGCTTGATTTGATGAAAACGATGTGATATTGGCGATGTGATCGCGCGAACAAGTTCATAATGTATTTTTGATGTTGTGTACATGTTTGGTTTGGAGCCCGGGGAGCTCGGGTAAAGATTTGATAGGCCGTTGGATGAAATTCTGAATTTTTGCACTACTGGTTTTTCACCCAGCAGTTGTCTTCGCAATTGCGAAGTATTTCTCGCAATTGCAAAGGTAGCAGGTCAAGGCAGGGTTCGCAAATGCGAACCCTTGGTCGCAAATGCGAAGGGTGCCCAGGACCGTTTGGGTTCGCAAATGCGAACCAAACCTCGCAATTGCGAGGCCTCGAGTGAAAAGGCATGCTTCGCAAATGCGAATGTCCCTCAGCCCAGCCTTGTTCGCAAATGCGAACAAATGTTCGCAAATGCGAAAGTCCCTGGAGGCCAGCCTGGTTCGCAAATGCGAAACCCCCAGATTTGCCTTGGCTTCGCAAATGCGAACAAAAGTTCGCAAATGCGAACTTCCCAGCCTTAGCTTATTTTTCAAACTCCAAAAATTGGTCGGGGTTCGCAATTGCGAACCCATGTTCGCAAATGCGAACACAAAGACCTGTAAAACACGATTTTTAGTTCATTTCTTCACTTTTTACAAACCAAAAACACCCATTTGCGATTCTTCACGGATTCTTTCTTCATCAAAACAATTGTAAGTCACTTTTTACTTAATTCTTTCAATTTCTAACATCATTAAACATGTTTTTCAATAGAAATCAAAGGTTTTCATGGTAGAATTTCTTGTTTTTGTTAGAATATAGGGTTTTTCATAAATTGGGAAATTGGACCTCGAATTGAGGTCCGATTTTGAAACAAATCATATACATGAACTCGTGAGGGGATGGGTAACCGGATTTTGGTCCTAACCCCGAGTTCCGACCATGTGGGCCCGGGGTCGAAATTCACTATTCCGGCAGAATGTTGTAAAAGTTGTATTTGGTCTTAAGAATTAGTTTGTTGAGTAGTATTGATGATATTAAATCAATTGTGTATAGATACGATTGGATTGGAGCCAAATTTGAAAGAAAAAGACATTTCCACGGATTGAATTGTTCATAAACTTTCGAGGTAAGTGTTTGTTCTATCCTAGCTTGAAGGAATAGGATTATGTGTAATGTGTTATGTGATCGAGTGCGGTGTATGGGCTGTGGTGACGAGCATCCATACACTGGCGTCTAGTATGACCGTGATTCGTTGAAAATGCTTATTTTGAGATATATTTACAGATGAATTGTTGAACCTTGGTCGGGTTGTAGAATTGTTGTGGTTCTCCCTTGTTGGGACTTGTTGTGAAGATAATTATTGATTGCCCTTGTTGGGACGGTTTATGAATTACTGTTTCTTTCTTTGCCCTTAACTGTGATCGTTATTTGGGTGAGGAAGAGTGATAATGCACGAAGGGTGATGCCGTGCCATGTTTTATTATTTATGCCCGAAGGTTAATGTCGTGCCATGTTTTATTATTTATGCACGAAGGTTAATGCCGTGCCATGTATTATTGATTATGCACGAAGGATCATGCCGTGCCCTCGTTATTGAACCATGTACGAAGGATCATGCCGTACTATGGATGTGAGGATGAGAGTAAAAGCACGAAGGGTGATGCCGTGTACTTTATTTGCTTATTTGGTGAGGATGAGAGTAAAAGCACGAAGGGTGATGCCGTGTAACTGCTTGCTATTCCTTGACTTGATATTACTTGTGTTTCCATTATACTTTGTTTTTCCTTGTGAATTTATTAACTGTTGTTAATTGTTGAATTCTTTGAGATATTCCTTATTGTGTTATTACCTGGTTATTTCTTGTTATTCTGTGGTATACATATATATTGAATTGCACAGGTTTATGTGGGTGTCTGGTCCTAGGCTTGTCACTACTTCGCCGGGATAGGCCAGGCACTTACCAGCACATGGGGTCGGTTGTGCTGATACTACACTTCTGTGCATTTTTGCACAGGTCCAGGTTACGATCAAGAGTAGCAGCAGTAAATCGATTGTGTGGGAGTTGATCACATTTGAGACCGAGGTAGCTTGCAAACGTCCGTAGGCCCGGCGTCTCTCTCTTTATTTATGTTACTAGCTGTAGTCTCTTTATTCCGAGACAAACAGAATTATGTTATATTTCTTTCAAACTCTTATGTGTAGTATTCAGCAGTAGTTCGTGAGTTGGTGACTCCACGTCTTGGGTAGAGGATTTCGGTATGATTTTCATCTTGTAATTAGTTATTTCTATTTCGATAAAGTATTCCGCATTTATTTAATTAAAATTGTGTTAAAAACAGGATAGTATGAATACAGTGGCTTGCCTTGCTACCACGAGTAGGCGCCATCACGATCCCGATGTTGGGGGAAAATTCGGGTCGTGACACCGAAGTATCCGGTGTCACAAGTCTGAGCCTCTAATATACGAGTGTCAACATACTACATAATGTTCTGAAGAAATACGGAATAAATAAATTGGATAGATGGGAAGATCAAAACTGCATACGTCATGCAGCTACCTTGATGCTCCCAGATATGATGCTCAACAAAGAAAAGTCTAACTCAACCTTAGTGGGTGCACCTGAATATGCACACAGCGGTCCGTATCTCAGTATCTCAGGATCTCCGGGAATTGAACTCGCAGTCCTTTACCTCAGTAGCATCGGATCTCCGGGAATTAAACCCACAGTCCACAAAACACAAACACAATCAATAAGAGGAAATAAAGAGGAATATGAAGTACACAGCAACAATTAACAACTAAATCCAACCTCAACAGGTTTCTAGGGAGTTCAATTAAGACAAGTAGGCACTTAGACGGATAATCCTATCTAATCATGCTTCCCTAGATATCACCAGATAAATCTTGCAATTAAATCAATTAAATAACAAAGATAACACGGATTGAGCAGTTCAAGTCAGGTGATTTTCAATAATTTGTGCAAGTACATGCTCGTCACCTCGCGTACAAGGCATTTAAATCAGCACATATATATTCTAGGGGAGAAGGTTCCCCCACGCAAGGTTAGACAAGTTACTTACCTTAATTCCGATACAAAACCGCTAAGAAACGACTCCCTTGCCACGAGTATCCGACTCTGAGTGGCACAAATCTAGTCAAACAAATTACACAATGTAAATAACATCGCAAGTAACTAATTACAGTGATAAAATTGAAGCTACGGCGCAAAATGGGTAAAATGACCAAAATACCCCCTGCAGTTATCAGCTCGGAATCGAAATATTTTTATGTTTTCAGAACCCTCGTACTCTCACAAGTCTAACATTATAAAATTTTTCAAAATTAGACTCTGTTTGCCTATTCAAATCAATGATTTTCGACAATCCAAGCTTATAGCAAAATCCTCCATTAATCCACCTCCAATCCTCTATTTTCAGAGGTTAAATCTGTGGTTTAACAATATATTAACATAAAATTAGTCTAGGAGTGATTACCTGATGTTTCCCCTTGATTTTCTCCTCAAAATAGCTAAAATCCTCTCCTAGTTCGAAGCCTCCAATGTGTTAATGTTTCTGAAATTTCGAGTTAGTCTAATATTAAACCCTTCAGGGGTTTTCGCTTCTACGGCTCTAGGATCTCTTCCGGGATCCCGCTTTTGCGGAGAATCTGGCGCTTCTGTGGCTCCTCCTATGTTCTCCCAGGTCCGCTTCTACGGTCCAATGTCGCTACTGCGACAACCGCTTCTGCGGAAAGTCCCAAGCGACCGACCTTCACTTCTGCGAGAGCCTGTCCGCTTCTACGAGCTCGCTTCTGCGGACTATGGTTCGCTTCTGCGGACTATGGTCCGCTTCTGCGGACTCAGCTGACCTTCCAAATTCTCGCACCTATGCGTTTTTATTACTTCTACGGACTCGCTTTAGCGGTCATGTTCCGCAGAAGTGAAAACAACAGAAGGCACATAATCAAACCTGCTGCAATTTCAATTTTCTTCCGTTAAATCAACCAAACTCATCCCTAGGCCCCCGTGACCTCAAACAAAAACACCAACCTACTCCAAATCACGATACGAACTTGTTCCAATCATAAAAACGCATCATTATTCTCAAAAATCATCAAACTATGGCGAATTCAAGCCTAAGTTTCAACCAAAACTTCTGAAACCTACATGCTATTAAAAACCCGACCAAACGATATGTGAATGACCTGAAAATTTGCAAACATATCCAAAATCACCAAACGAAGCTATTGCAACTGTCATAATTTCATTCCGACTCTCGGATCAAAATCTCACCTATCGATCGGATTTCCAAAAATTCCAAACTTTGGCATTTCAAGCCTAATTGAGCTATAGACCTCCAAAATACCTTCCGAACGCGCTCCCAAACCCGAAATCACCTAACGGAGCTAACTGAACCATCGGATTTCTGTTCCGAGGTTGTCTTAATATTGTTCTGGATACGGGCCATTTTTCAACTATAAAGCTCTCATTTAGGGACTAAGTGTGCCAAAACACTCCAAATTGTAAAACCAAACATCCCGGCAAACCAAAATAGCCGAAATGAACTTAGGGGAAACAGTAAATTGGGGATCGGGGTGTAAATTTCAAAAATGACCGGCCGGGTCGTTACATCTTCCCATACTTAGACATTCATTCGTCCTCGAACGAGCATAGAAAACATATCTAAAGTGGTGAAGAGATGAGGGTACTGGCTGCGCATATCTTGCTCGGTCTCCCAGGTCGCCTCTTCGGCCGGCTGACCCCGCCACTGGACCTTCACTGAAGCGATGTTCTTTGATCTCAGCTTCGTGATTTGCTTGTCCAAAATGGCCATTAGCTCCTCAACATGAGACAGATCCTCGCCTAGTTGAATGGAAGTGAAATCCAACACGTGCGACGGGTCACCATGGTATCTCTGGAGCATAGAGAAATGAAATACGGGATGGACTCCGGCTAGGCTGGGAGGTAAGGCTAGCTCATAAGTAACCTCCCTAACACGCCTCAAAATCTCAAAAGGGCCAATGAATCTCAGACTCAACTTCCCTTTCTTCCTAAACCTCATGATGCCCTTCATGGGCGAGACCCGAAGTAGAACCCGCTTGCCAACCATAAAAGCCACATCGTGAACCTTCTTGCCCTCGTAGCTCTTCTGTCTGGACTGGGCTGCACGAAGTCTGTCCTGAATCACCTTGACCTTGTCCATTGCATCCTACACCATCTCAGTACCTAGCAGCCTAGCCTCGCCTGGCTCGAACCAACCCACGGGGACCTGCACCTCCTACCATATAGGGCCTCATACGACACCATCTGAATGCTGGACTGATAGCTGATATTATAAGCAAACTCCACCAGTGGCAAGACGTGATCCCATGTGTCCCGACCCTAGTTCACCAATCGTGAACATGTCATAACGGCACCCAGTCCTCACGACTAGATAAGCCTAACACATTGCGGAATATACCAGTTTATGAACATTAAATAAGAAATAGCAAAAAAATAATATAAAAAGGAGATGTAATCAGTGCCGCTTGGCACATACACCCGTCAAACACACTGTATAAAACTCCACCAAGACCCGAAATCCCACGGGCAATACAGACTAAAAGAGATAATACAATTGTGGCTCTATGTTTAAAGAGTATCTAACAACGAAATGAAGGAAAACATCTACTAATACTATCAGAATAGAAGGAGGGCCTCCGGATCCGCGGACGTAGCAGATCATACCTCGAGGTCTCCCAAAGTGTTGTTGAATCACCTAGTATGAGCATGTCCCGATGTACCTGGATCTGCACAACAAAAGTGTGCAGAAGAGTAGCATGAGTACACCACGGCGGTAATCAGTAAGTGCCAAGCCTAACCTCGATGGAGTAGTGACGAGGAAGGTCAGGGCCCTACTGAGAGAAAACAATTACAAAATGATAATAACATTAATAAGTAGTTTAAATGATAATAATTCCGAAATAACAACAATAAAATGATTACTGCAACCGTCTACAATTAAGCTAACAACAAGTAACAAACTCAATTAACTAGTCCAGGACCTGTGGGAATTGAACCCACAGTCCCATCAACAGCACCCATGGGTCTCCGAGAATCGAACCCGCAATCCATGTCTCAATAAATCTCAAGATCTCCGGGAATCAAACCCGCAGTCCACATCTCAATAATATATCAATAGCTCAGGATCTCCGGGAATCGAACCCGCAGTCCATATCTCAATAACTCAGGATCTCCGGGAATCGAACCCGCAGTCCATATCTCAATAACTCAGGATCTCCGGGAATTGAACCCGCAGTCTATATCTCAATAACTCAGGATCTCCAGGAATCGAACCCGCAGTCCATATCTCAATAACTCAGGATCTCCGGGAATCGAACCCGCAGTCCACAAACAATATCACTCCAGGTCTCTAGGAATCGAACCCATAGCCCTGGGATCTCCGAGAATTGAACCCGCAGTCCACTAACACATCAAATAAAGAAAACACACAGAGAATATATAATGTGTTTAACTACAACTTCACCAAAACTAGTGCCAACAATTTATCAAGAAGTTCAAGTAAGTCAACTAGGCAATTAGACATGTTGAATCCTAGCTAATCATGTTTTTCTAACTAATACCGGGTAAAAGTAACACTTTTATCAGCTAAGAGCAGGAATATCACTAATCGGATAATTCAAGTAAGTGTGTGTCACAACAACCAGCGCATGTACACGCCTGTCACCTCGCGTACAAGGCATTTAAACTATCACATAATATCCTAGGGGTGAAATTCCCCCACACGAGGTTAGACAAGCCACTTACCTCAACTCCGGTACAAAACTGCTATGAGGCAACTCTCTTGCCGCGAATGTCGGCCTCCACAGGTGTAGTATCTGATAAAAATCAATAGAATCATATCAAAATAGGCCAATTGGGCATTACCCAATCAAAACAACTCAAAATACACCATAACCCACAAGTTGCCAAAACCCGACTTTCGGTACGCTTCTCGAAAAATTACAAAAGTCACATATTCAGAACCCTCATCTCAATATAAGTCTACGCATATAAAATTTACCAAAATCAGACTCCATTTCCCCACTCAAATCAGTGTTTTTCTTCAATTTTAGGCCTAGGGCTCAAACCCGCCTTTAATCTTTCATTTACAGAGAATTAACCAAGGATTTCATGATAAAATGATGTAATTAAGCCACAAAACTTACCTCCAACAAATCCCCGATGATTTCCCAGCAATCTCCCGTCAATACCTTCTCTTAGAACTCAAAAATTGTGTTTTGGGGTGTGAAACCCGCGACTGGTTCTATTCTGGTTTTAATTTTACTGCCTGGGAATTTTTCCCTACGCGTTCACGATGCCTCTCACGCGAACGCGATGCCTTGATCCTTCCCTTCTTCATGAACGCGACATGAAGTCACGCGTCCGCGAAGGTCAACTCCCCAGTCTCCGAATTTTTCCTCTACGTGTTCGCGTCCCAGTCCACGCGAACGCGTGGCTTCTGTTTTTCCTCTTACGCGAACGCGAGCCTACCCATGCGAACGCGATACTCACAGCCTTCCTCTTACGCGATCGCGTCTCCCAGCAACGCCAACGCGATGCCCATTTTCCTCAGCCTATGCGAACGCGGGCCTAGCCCTCGCGAACGCGAATTCCAAATCGCTGCTGCACTGCTGCTGCAATTTTCTGCAGATTTCATAGTTCAAAAGTGCCCGAATGATGGTCCGAATTCACCCCGAGGCCCCGGGACCCCAACGAAAACCACCAACATACTCCAAAACACGATACGAACTTGTTCCAAGCATAAAAACACCATCCTAAACATCAAAATCACCAATTACACACGGATTCAAGCCTAAGTTTCTTCAAAACTTCCGAAACTAACATTCAATCAAAAACCGACCAAACGATGTCCGAATGACCTGAACATTTGAGGACATATCCAAAATCACATAACGAAGCTACAAAAATTGTCGGAATTCCATTCCGACCCACGGATCAAAATCTCACCTATCGTTCGGATTTGCCAAAATTTCAAACTTTGGCATTTCAAGCCTAATTGAGCTACGGACCTCCAAAATACATTCCGAACGCGCTCCCAACCCCGAAATCACCTAACGGAGCTAATGGAACCATCGGATTTCCGTTCCAAAGTCGTCTTAACACTATTCCGGCTACGGGCCATTTTTCAACTATAAGGCTTCTATTTAGAGACTAAGTGTCCCGAACCACTCCGAATTCTAGAACCGACCTTCCCGGCAAACCACAATAGCAGAAATGAACTTAGGGAAATAGTTAAATTGGGGATCAGGGCGTAATTTTCTAAAAAAAATGGTCTGGTCGTTACATCTTCATACAATTAAAAGATTCGTTCGTTCTAGAACGAGCATAGAAAAAATACCTGGGGTGGTGAAAAGATGAGGTTACTGGCTGCGCATATCTTGCTCGGTCTCCCAAGTCGCCTCCTCGACCTGCTGACCCCGCCATTAAACATTTACTGAAGCGATGTTCTTTGACCTTAGCTTCCTGACCTGCCTGTCTAGAATGGCTACTGGCTACTCAACATAAGACAGGTCCTTGTCTAGGTGAACAGAAGTGAAATCCAACACATGCGACAGGGTCACCATGGTATCTCCGGAGCATAGAGACATGAAATACGGGGTGGACTCCGGCTAAGCTGGGAGGTAAGGCCAACTCATAAGAAACCTCCCCAACACGCCTCAAAATCTCAAAAGGGCCAATAAATCTTGGACTCAGCTTCCCTTTCTTCCCAAACCTCATAACGCCCTTCATGGGCGAGACTCGAAGTAGAACCCGATCGCCAACCATAAAAGCCACATCGCGAACTTTCTTGTCCGCATAACTCTTCTGTCTAGATTGGGCTGCACGAAGTCTGTCCTGAATCACCTTGACCTTGTCCATAGCATCCTGAACCATATCGGTACCTAGCAACCTGGCCTCGCCCGGCTCAAACCAACCCACAGGAGACTTGCACCTCCTACCATATAGAGCCTCATACGGTGCCATCTGAATACTGGACCGGTAGCTGTTGTTATAAGCAAACTCCGCCAGTGGAAAGAATTGATCCCATGCACCTACAAACTCAACCACGCCCGCACGGAGCATATCCTCCAAATTTTGAATAGTGCGCTCGGACTGCCCATCAGTATGGGGGTGAAATGCTGTGCTCAGCTCCATCCGAGTACCTATCTCCTGTTGTACGGCTCTTTAGAACCGTGAAGTGAACTGAGGGCCTCTATCTGAAATGATGGAAACTGGAATACCATGCAGCCGAACTATCTCTCTGATGTAGATCTCCGCTAGTCGCTCCGATGAATAAGTAGTGATCACCGGTATGAAATGGGCGGACTTGGTCAGTCGATCCACAATGACCCAAATGGAATCAAACTTCCTAGCAGTCCGTGGAAGTCCAGATACAAAGTCCATGGTGATGCGCTCCTATTTCCACTCCGGAATCTCAATTTGCTGCATTAACCCACACGGACGCTGATGCTCATACTTCACCTGCTGGCAGTTGAGGCACCTAGAAACATAATAAACTATATCCCTCTTCATCCGCCTCCACCGGTAATGTTGTCTCAAGTCCTGATACATCTTCGCGGCACCCGGATGGATGGAATACCACGAGCTATAGTCTTATGCTAGAATCAGCTCTCGAAGATCATCCACGTTGGGCACACAGATACGCCCCTGCATCCTCATAACTCCATCATCTCCAATGGTAACATCTCGAGCATCACCACGCCAAACTCTATCCTAAAGGACAAGCAAATGAGGGTCGTCGAACTGACGCTCCCTGATGCGGTCAAATAGAGAAGACCGAGAAACCACACATGCCAGAATCCGGCTGGGCTCCGAAAGATCCAGTCTAACAAACTGCCTGGCTAAAGCCTGAACATCCATCGCCATAAGCCTCTCCGAAGCTGGTAGATACACCGAACTCCCTAAACTCTCGGCCCGACGACTCAAGGCATCGGCAACCACATTAGCCTTTCCCGGATGATAGAGAGTAGTAATATCATAGCCATTTAGTAGCTCCAACCATCTCCTCTGACGCATATTTAGGTCCTTCTGCTTAGGCAAGTGCTGCAAGCTCCGGTGATTATTGTAGATCTCACACGGAACCCCATACAAGTAATGACGCCAAAACTTTAAGGCGTGAACAATGGCAGCTAGCTTCAAATCATGAACAAGATAATTCTTCTCATGCACCTTCAGCTGTCTGGACGCGTAGGCAATCACCTTACCGTCCTGCATCAATACTGCACCGAGTCCAACTCGTGAGGCATCACAATATATAGTATAGGACCCCGAACCTGTAGGCAACATCAATATAGGGGCCGAAGTCAAAGCTATCTTGAGCTTCTGAAAGCTCGCCTCACACTCGTCTGTCCATTGAAAAGGGGCACCCTTTTGGGTCAATCTGGTCATAGGTGCTGCAATCGAAGAGAACCCCTCTACGAAACAACGGTAATGGCCCGCTAATCCAAGGAAACTGTGAATCTCAGTAGCGGAGGAGGGTCTGGGCCAACTCTGCATGGCCTCCAGCTTCCTCGGATCTACTCGAATACCATCACTCGACACCACGTGGCCCAAAAATGCCACTGAACTCAACCGGAATTCACATTTAGAGAACTTGGCATATAGCTGCTTCTCCCTCAGAATCTGAAGCACTATCCTCAAATGCTGCTCGTGCTCCTCCCGACTCCGGGAATATACTAGAATATCATTAATGAAAAAATCACGAACGAGTCCAGATAAGGCCTGAACACACTGTGCATCAAATGCATAAAGGCTGCTGGGGCATTAGTTAGCCCAAAAGACATCACGAGGAACTCATAGTGGCCATACCGAGTCCTGAAGGCAGTCTTCGGGATATCTGGCTCCCGAATCTTCTGCTGATGATACCCAGAGCGCAAATCAATATTAGAAAACACATGTGCGTCCTGTAGTTGGTCAAACAAATCATCAATGCAAGGCAAAGGATACCGGTTCTTCACTGTAACCTTATTCATCTGACGATAGTCAATACACATACGCATAGAACCGTCCTTTTTCTTCACAAACAACACAGGAGCACCTCAAGGAGAAACGTTGGGTCGAAGGAAACACTTACCCAATAACTCCTGTAACTGATCCTTCAACTCTTTCAACTCAGGAGGAGCCATACGGTACGATGGAATAGAAATGGACTGAGTGCCCGGCAACAAATCAATAGCAAAATCAATATCTCTGTCGGGCAGCATGCATGGGAGATCAGCTAGAAATACATCAGCAAATTCACGTACCACAGAAATGGAATAAATAGAGGGGGTGTCAATACTGACATCCTACACATAAGCTAGATAAGCAACACACCCTTTCTCAACCATACGCTGAGCTCTGAGAAAGGAAATAACACGGCTAGGGGTGTGATCTAGAGTACCACTCCACTCAATACGTGGAATGCCTGGCATAGCCAGCGTCACGGTCTAGGCATGACAATCAAGAATAGCATAATGGGGCGACAACCAGTCCATGACCAGAATAATATCAAAATCGACCATCCCGAGCAATAATAGATCAGCTCTGGTCTCAAAACCACAAATGGTGACCAAACACGACCGATACACACGGTCCTCAGCCAAAGAATCACCCACTAGAGTGGAAACATAAATGGGGGCACTCAAAGAATCCCGAGGCACACCCAGATGAGAAGCAAA
This sequence comes from Nicotiana noctiflora, assembly GCA_032618575.1. Taxonomy (NCBI): domain Eukaryota; kingdom Viridiplantae; phylum Streptophyta; class Magnoliopsida; order Solanales; family Solanaceae; genus Nicotiana; species Nicotiana noctiflora. The sequence continues at coordinate 78,408 of JASVEL010011509.1, read as the reverse complement.
GTAAGAGGACACATATGAAAAAGTGGAACCAGGGTTGAATAGAACCGATGCCTCCCTGTGACTAACCCGAATAATACATGTGATAACAGAATCAAATGCAATAGCTATGGTGCAATCAGGAATAGCATAAAATCTGGCCTATCCCCTCTCTTGAGGGTGGCCTCTGGCACCCTTATCCCCGCCCCTGGCTAGCTGGGAAGGTGGGGTGGCAGCTGGAGCTGGAATGATGGCCTGCTGGCCCTGAGAACCACGCTGAGGCTGCAAAGACTGATGAGGTGCTCCCCTCCTACGCCTGGGGCACTCCCTAACCAGATGGCGAGTATCCCCACACTCAAAGCAAGCTCTGGGAGGACGCGGTGGATGTGACTACCCGGCCTCACCCCCACTAGTCTGACCCTAGGAGGTACCCCACGCAGGAGGTGCACTGGAAACTGGGGGAGCATAATAAGGCTCCTGAGGTGCTGGAAGAGCTGGAGTACTACCGACTACTAGCAATGCTGAGTGAACTGGTCGACCGGAATAATCCCTGCCAAAACGATCGGCTGCTGAAGTGCGGACACCAGAGAAATGGCCTGACTCACAAGACCTCTTGGCCTCTCTCTCTCCCCGCTCTCTAGGGAGAATACTCTCGATCCTCCTGGCAATGCTCACTACCTGCTAATAAGATATATTCGTCTCCAACTCTCTAGCCATGCTGGATCAGATCGGCAGAATCAGGACCTCTATAAATCTCTGCACCCTCTCCCGGACCATGGCTACCAAAGCCGGTGCATGCCTGGCTAGACGGGTAAAACTGATAGCATACTCTGATACCGACATGGAGCCCTGTCACAATCGCTCGAACTTCAAGCGTCAAGAATCTCTAAGGCTCTCTAGAACAAACTCCCTCAAAAACAGATCTGAAAGCTGCGTCCAGGTCAATGAAGTAGACTCCTCTGGACTATCCAACTCATACGTGCGCCACCAATCGTATGCGGCCCCACGAAACTAAAAAGCAGTGAAGGAAACCCAACTGGTCTCTACAATCCCCATAGTACGAAGAATATGATGACACTCCTCCATAAAACCCAATGCATCATCTGAAGCAAAACCACTAAACACTGGAGGGTCATATTTCTTGAACCTCTCCAATCTATGCTTCTCGTCCTCAGAGGCAGCTGGCTCACCTCCGGGCTGTGCTGGGGCGGCAGGAGGCATAACTAAAATCTCTAAAACCTGTCCCACTGGCACTCGCTACTCATGTGTAACGGCTACGGGAGTCTGGGCCCCTCCCCCAGCCTGGGATGTAGCTGCAGTGAGAGGAAGCAACCCTGCCTGAGCCAAAGTGGTATACATACTCATGAACTGGGCCAGGGTCTCCTGTAGTGCTGGAGTAGTAGCATCCATAGTCGGTGTACCAGGTGTCAGCGCTCCAACCTGATCCACATGTGGCACCTCAGCGGCAGTGCGCGCGGATGTTGTGGCTGCACCTCGGGCGCATCCTCGTCCTCTACCTCGGCCCCGGCCTCTGACGGCGGCAACAGGGGGCGTGGGTACCCGATCGTCGCGAGTAGCACGTGTCCTCACCATCTGTGAGAGAATAGAAAGCCATAGTTTAGATTTGGTGCCAAAAATGTTGCACGACAAGGAATCCAAAAGAAGTGAAGAGTTTCCTAAATAGTTACATAGCCCCTCGTAGATAAATACAGACGTCTCTGTATCGATCAGCGAGACTCTAAGTAACCGGTCTGTGTCCCATGACTCATATGAACCTAGAGCTCTGATACCAACTTGTCACGACCCTAGTTCACCAATCGTGAACATGTCATGATGGCACCCAGTCCCCACGACTAGGTAAGCCTAACACTTTGCGGAACATACCAGTTTATGAACATTAAATAAGAAATAGCAGAAAAATCATATAAAAAGGAGATGTAATACGTGCCGCTTGGCACATACACCCGTCAAACACACTGTATAAAACACCACCAAGACCCGGAAACCCACGGGCAACACAGACTAAAAGAGAGTATACAAATGTGGCTCTATGTGTAAAGAGTATCTAACAATGAAATGAAGGAAAACATCTACTAATACTATCAGAATAGAAGGAGGGCCTCCGGATCCGCGGACGTAGAAGATCATACCTCGAGGTCTCCCAATGTGCTACTGAATTACCTAGTATGAGCATGTCCTTATGTACCTGGATCTGCACAACAAAAATGTGCAGAAGAGTAGCATGAGTACACCACGGCGGTACTCAGTAAGTGCCAAGCCTAACCTCGATGGAGTAGTGACGAGGAAGGTCGGGGCCCTACTGAGAGAAACAATTACAAAATGATAATAACAATAATAAGCAGTTTAAATGATAATAATTCCGAAATAACAACAATAAAATGATTACTGCAACCATCTACAATTAAGCTAACAACAAGTAACAAACTCAATTAACAACTCCAGGACCTGTGGGAATTGAACCCACAGTCCCATCAACACTACCCCAGGGTCTCCGAGAATCAAACCTGCAGCCCATGTCTCAATAAATCTCAGGATCTCCGGGAATCGAACCCGCAGTCCACATCTCAATAATATATCAATAGCCCAGGATCTCCGGGAATCGAACCCGCAGTCCATATCTCAATAACTCAGGATCTCCGGGAATCGAACCCGCAATCCATATCTCAATAACTCGGGATCTCCGGGAATCAAACCCGCAGTCCATATCTCAATAACTTAGGATCTCCGGGAATCGAACCTGCAGTCCGCGAACAATACCATTCCGGGTCTCTAGGAATCGAACCCACAACCTTGGGATCTCCGGGAATTGAACCTGCAATCCACTAACACATCAAATAAAGAAAACACACAGAGAATATATAATATGTTTAACTACAACTTCACCAACACTAGTGCCAACAATTTATCAAGAAGTTCAAGTAAGTCAACTAGGCAATTAGACATGTTGAATCCTAGCTAATCATGCTTTTCTAACTAATACCGGGTAAAAGTAACACTTTTATCAGCCAAGAGAAGGAATATCACTAATCGGATAATTCAAGTAAAGTGTGTGTTACAACAACCAGCGCATGTACACGCTCGTCACCTCGCGTACAAGGCATTTAAACTATCACTTAATATCCTAGGGGTGAAAATTCCCCCACACGAGGTTAGACAAGCCACTTACCTCGACTCCGGTACAAAACCGCTATGAGACAACTCTCTTGCCGCGAATGTCGGCCTCCACAGGTGTAGTATCTGATAAAAATCAATAGAATCATATCAAAATAGGCCAATTGGGCATTACCCAATCAAAACAACTCAAAATACACCATAACCCACAAGTTGCCAAAACCCGACTTCCGGTACACTTGTCGAAAAATCACGAAAGTTATATATTCGGGTTCCTTATCTCAATACGAGTCCGGGCATATAAAATTTACCAAAAGCGGACTCCATTTTCCCACTCAAATCAGTGTTTTTCTTCAATTTTAGGCCTAGGGCTCAAACCCACCTTTAATCTTTTATTTACAGAGAATTAACCAAGGATTTCATGATAAAATGATGTAATTAAGCCTCAAAACTTACCTCCAACGAATCCCCAATGATTTCCCAACAATCTCCCGTTAATACCTTCTCTTAGAACTCAAAAATTCTGTTTTGGGGTGTAAACCCCGCGACTGGTTCTGTTCTAGTTTTAATTTCACTGCCTGGGAATTTTACCCTACGCGTTCGCGATGCCTCTCACGCGAACGCGATTCCTTGATCCTTCCCTTCTTCGCGAATGCGACATGAAGTCACGCGTCCGGGAAAGTCAACTCCCCAGTCTCCGGAATTTTCCTCTACGCGTTCGCGTCCCAGTCCACGCGAACGCGTGGCTTCTCTTTTTCCTCTTACGCGAACGCGAGCCTACCCACGCGAACGTGATGCTCACAGCCTTCCTCTTATGCGATTGCGTCTCCCAGCAATGGGAATGCGATGCCCATTTCCCTCAGCCTACGCGAACGCGAAGGCTTAATTTCTGCCTAGTGATCTGCAATTTTACAGCAGATTTTTAAGTTTCCAAAGTGCCGGATGATGGTCCGGATTCACCCCGAGTCCCCCGGTACCCCAACAAAAACCACCAACATACTCCAAAACATGATACGAACTTGTTCCAAGCATAAAAACACCATCCGAAACATCAAAATCACCAATTACACATGGATTCAAGCCTAAGTTTCTTCAAAACTTCCCAAACTAACATTCAATCAAAAACCTAACCAAACGATGTCTGAATGACTTGAAAATTTGCGGACATATCCAAAATCACATAACGAAGCTACAGAAATTGTCGGAATTCCATTCCGATCCCCGGATCAAAATCTCACCTATCGTTCGGATTCGCCAAAATTTCAAACTTCGGCATTTCAAGCCTAATTGAGCTAAGGACCTCCAAAATACATTCTGAACACGCTCCGAACACCGAAATCACCTAACGGGGCTAATGGAACCATTGGATTTCCATTTCGAGGTCGTCTTAACACTGTTCTGGCTACAGGCCATTTTTTAACTATAAGGCTTCTATTTAGGGACTAAGTGTCCCGAACCACTCCGAATTCTAGAACCGACCTTCCCGGCAAACCACAATAGCAGAAATGAACTTAGGGAAACAGTTAAATTGGGGATCAGGGCATAATTTTCTAAAATGACCGGTCGGGTCGTTACACCATGAACCTCCAAACGCAATCACGCACGCATGTAGCATATCCTCCAAAATCTGAATAGTGCGCTCAGACTGGCCATCCGTCTGGGGGTGAAACGCTATGCTCATCTCCATCCTAGTGCCTAACTCTTGATGCACGTCTCTCTAGAACCATGAAGTGAACTGAGTGCCTTTGTCTGAAATGATGAAAACTCGAATACCATGCAGCCGGAGTATCTCCCTGATGTAGATCTCCGCCAACCGCTCTGATGAGTAAGTGGTGCACACAGGTATGAAATGGGCGAACTTGGTCAGCCGATCCATAATGACCTAAATGGAATCAAACTTCCTCACAGTCCGTGGAAGTCCAGACACGAAGTCCATGGTGATGCGCTCCCATTTCCACTCTGGGATCTCAATTTGCTGCATTAACCCACCCGGACGCTGATGCTCATACTTCACCTGCTAGTAGTTGAGGCACCTAGAAACATAGTCAATTATATAATTCTTCATCCGCCTCCACCAATAATGCTGCCTCAAGTCCTGATACATCTTCGCGACACCCGGATGGAAGGAATACAGTGAGTTATGGGCCTCTACTAGAATCCCCTCTCGAAGATCATCTACATTGGGCACACAAATACGTCCCTACATCCTCATCACTCCATCATCCCCGATGGTGACATCTCAGGCATCACCCGCTGAACCTTGTCCTGAAGATCCTTCAAATAAGGGTCATCAAACTGCCGCTCTCTGATGCAATCAAATAGAGAAGACCGAGAAACCACACAGGCCAGAACCCGGCTGGGCTCCGAAAGATCCAATCTAACAAACTGCATGGCTAAAGCCTGAACATCCATCGCCATAGGTCTCTCCGAAGCTGGCAGATATGCCAAACTCCCCAAGCTCTCCGCCCGGCTACTCAAGGCATCGGCAACCACATTGGCCTTGCCCGGGTGATAAAGAATAGTAATATCATAGTCCTTTAATAGCTCCAACCATCTCCTCTGACGCATGTTTAGGTCCTTCTGCTTAAGCAAGTGCTGCAAGCTCCGATGATCTGTGTAAATCTCATAAGGAACCACATACAAGTAGTGACGTCAAATCTTCAAGGCGTGAACAATGGCAGATAGCTCAAGATTGTGGACAGGGTAGTTCTTTTCATGTACCTTCAGTTGTCGGGACGCGTAGGCAATCACCCTACCGTCTTGCATCAATATTGTGCCGAGTCCAACTCGTGAGGCATCACAATATACCGTATAGGACCCCGAACCTTTAGGAAACATCAAGATAGGGGCCGAAGTCAAAGATGTCTTGAGCTTTTGAAAGCTCGCCTCACACTCCTCTGTCCACTGGAAAAGGGGCACCCTTTTGGGTCAATCTGGTCATAGGTGCTGTGATCAAAGAGAACCCTCTACAAAACGACGGTAATAACCCGCCAAACCAAGGAAGCTACGAAACTCAGTAGCTGAGGAGAGCCTGAGCCAACCTGCACAGCCTCCACCTTTCTCGGATCCACTCGAATACCCTCGCTTGACACTACGTGGCCTAGAAATGCCACCGAACTCAGCCAAAATTCACATTTAGAGAACTTTGCATACAATTGCTTCTCCCTCAGAGTCTGAAGCACTATCCTCAGATGTTGCTCATCCTCTTCCCAACTCAGGAAATATACCAAAATATCATCAATGAAAACAATCATGAACGAGTCGAGATACGGCCTGAATATATTGTGCATCAAATGCATAAAAGTTGCTGGGGCATTTGTTAGCCCGAAAAACATAATGAGAAACTCGTAGTGACCATACCGAGTCTTGAAGGCAGTCTTTGAGATATCTGGTTCCCGAATCTTCAGCTAATGATAACCAGAGCGCAAATCAATCTTGGAGAACACCCGTGCGCCCTATAGCTGGTCAAATAAGTCATCAATACATGGAAAATGATACCGGTTCTCCACTGTAACTTTGTTCAGCTGGCAATAGTCAAAACACATACGCATAGAACCGTCCTTCTTCTTCAAACAACACAAGAGCACCCCAAGGCGAAACACTGGGTTGAATGAAACCCTTACCCAACAGCTCATGTAACTGATCCTTCAAATCCTTCAACTCAGGAGGAGCCATGCGGTACGGAGGAATATAAATGGGCTGAGTGCCCGGCAATAAGTCAATACCAAAATTGTTATCTATGTCGGGCGAGATGCCCGGGAGATCAGCTGGAAATACATCAGAGAAATCACGTACCACTGGGACGAAATCAATAGAAGGAGTGTCAACACTGACATCCCTCACATAAGCTAGATAAGATGCACACCCCTTCTCAACCATACGCTGAGCTTTGAGAAATGAAATAACATGGGTGGGGTGTGATCTAGAGTACCACTCCACTCAATACGTGGAATGCCTGGCATAGCCAGCATCACGGTCTTGGCGTGACAATCAAGAATATCATAGTGGGGCGACAACCAGTCTATGCCCAGAATAATATCAAAATCAACCATACCGAGCAATAAAAGATTAGCTCTGGTCTCAAAACCACAAATAGTGACCAAACACGACCGATACACATGGTCCACAACCAAAGAATCTCCCACTGGAGTAGAAACATAAATGGGGGAACTCAAAGAATCCCAAGGCACACCCAGATGTGAAGAAAAATAAGAGAACACATATGAAAAAGTAGGACAAGGATCGAATAGAACTGATGCCTCTCTGTGACTAACCAAGATAATATCTGTGATAACAGAATCGGAGGAGACAGCTGCGGTGCAATCAGGAATAGCATAAAATCTAGCCTGACCCCTCTTTTGAGGGCGGCCTATGGCACCCTGATCCCCGCCCCTGGCTGGCTGGGCAGGTGGGGTGGCAATTGGAGCTGCGACGATGGCCTGCTGACTCTGGGAACCATGCTGAGGCTGCAAAGTCTGTGGAGGCGCTCCCCTCCTGCACCTAGGGCACTCCCTAACTAGATGGCGTGTATCCCCGCACTCAAAATAAGCCCTGGGAGGACGCGGTGGTTGTGACTGACCTGCCCCGCTCCCGCTGGACTGGCCCCTGGAGGTACCCCGTGTAGCAGGCGCATTAGAAACTGGGGGAGCCTAACAAGGCTCTTGAGGTGCTGGAGGAGCTGGAGTACTACTAGCTGCTGGCAATGCTGAATGAACTGGACGACCAGAATAACCCCTGCCAAAACGATCGGCTACTGAAGTATGGGCACCATAGAAATGACTCGACTCACAAGACCTCTTGGCCTCACTCTCTCCTCGGTCTCTAGTGAGCATACCCTCGATCTACCTGCAATACTCACCGCCTGCTGATACGGTACATCTGTCTCCAGCTCTCTAGCCATGCTGGACTAGATAGGCGGAATAAGGCCCTCAATAAACCTCTGTACTCTTTCTCGGACCGTGGCGACCAAGGCCAGTACATATCTAGCTAACCGGGTGAAACTGATAGCATACTCTGATACCGTCCTAGAGCCCTGACGCAATCGCTCAAACTCCGATTGCCAAGCATCCCTAAGGCTCTGAGGAACAAACTCCCTCAAGAATATATTAGAAACTGTGCCCAGGTCAACGAGGTAGACTCGTCTGGACTGTCCAACTCATAGGTGCGTCACCAGTCATAAGCGGCCCCTCGAAGCTGAAAAGCGGTAAAGGAAACCCCACTAGTATCCACTATACCCATAGTACGGAGGATACGATGACACTCATCCAGAAATCCTAATGCATCATCTGAAGCCAAGCCACTGAACACTGGGGGATCATATTTCTTGAACCTTTCCAACCTATGTTGCTCGTCCTCGGAGGCAGCTGGCCCACCTCCAGGCTATACTGGTGCGGCAGGATGTATAGTAATAACCTCCGAAACCTGCCCTGCGGGCTCTTGCTACTCAGGTGTACGGGCTGCAGAAGTCTGGGCCCCTCTCCCAGCCTGAGATATAGCTACAGCCAGAGGAAGCAACCCCGCCTAAGTTAGAGTAGTATACATGCTCATAAACTGGGCTAGAGTCTTCTGGAGTGCTGGAGTCGTAGCAGCTGGAGTAGGTGTACCAGGTGCCTATGCTCCAACCTGATCCACTGGTGGTGCCTCAGCGGCAGCGCGCGTGGGTGTTGTGGCTGCACCTCGGGCGCGTCCTCGACCTCTACCACTACCTCGGCCTCTGACGGTGGCAACAGGGGTGCGTGTGCTTGATCCTCACGAGTAGCACGTGTCCTCACCATATGTAAGAGAATAGAAGATAAAAGTTTAGATTTGGTGTCAAAATATCGCACAACAAGGAATTCAAAAAAATGAAGAGTTTCCTAAATAGTTACATAGCCTATTGTAGATAAATACAGACGTCTCTCTATCGATCAGCGAGACTCTAAATAACCGGTCTATGTCCCGTGACTCCTATGAACTTAGAGCTCTGAACCAACATGTCACGACCCTAGTTCACGAATCGTGAACATCTCATGACGGCACCCGGTCTTCGCGACGAGGTAAGCCTAACACAATGCGGAATGTAAACTTTTATGAACAAAAGATAAGATAACAGCGGAATAATATAAAAGAAATGTAATAAGTATCACTCGGCACATACACTTCGCTGAATACCAGAAGTAATACAACCACCAAGACCCGAAAACTCACGGGCAACACAGACTAAGAAAGAGTAAAACTGTGGCTATATACATCAAGAGTGTCTACACAACAAAAATAAGGAAATAACTGATATCACTAAGAAGAATAGAAGAAGACCCTCCGGATCTGCAGACGTAGCAGATCATACCTCGAGTCTCCCAGAAAGCTGCGGAATCACCTAGTACGAGCCTGCTCTGATGTACCTGGATCCGCACAACAAAAGTGTGTAGAAGAGTAGCATGAGTACACCACGGCGGTACTCAGTAAGTGCCAAGCCTATCCTCGATGGAGTAGTGACGAGGAAGGTTAGGGCCCTACCGAGAAGTGATAAAAATAATGATAATAATAATAATACAATACAGCTCAAATAAGAATAAGTCTGAAATAACAACAAATGAGATAAATACTACAACCCGTCTACAATTAAGCTAACAAAGAGAAATCAATACAACAAGTACAAATCAACAAATCCAGGATCTCCAGGAATTGAACCTGCAGTCCTTCTTTATACTCAGCAACTCAGGATTTCCGGGAATCGAAACAGCAGTCCACATATTAGAATTACAGGATCTCCGGGAATTGAACCCGCAGTCTGTATCTCAGTATCTCCGGGAATTGAACCCACAGTCCGTATCTCAAGATCTCGGGGAATTAAACCCTCAGTCAGTATCTCAGTATCTTAGGATCTCCGGGAATTGAACCTGCAGTCTGTATCTCAATATCTCAGGATCTCCGGGAATTGAACCTGCAGTCCTTTACCTCAGTAGCATCGGATCTCCGAGAATTGAACTCGTAGTCCACAAAACACGAACACAATCAATAAGAGGAAATACAGAGGAATATGAAGTACACAACTACAATTAACAACTAAATCCAGTCTCAACAGGTTCCAGGGAGTTCAATTAAGACAAGTAGGCACTTAGACAGATAATCCTATCTAATTATGCTTCCCTAGCTATCACCAGATAAATCTTTCAATTAAATCAATTAAATAACAAAGATAACACGGATTGAGCAGTACGAGTAAGGTGGTTTTCAACAATCTACGCAAGTACATGCTCATCACCTCGCGTACATGGCATTTAAATCAGCATATATATATATATATATATATATATATATATATATATATATATATATATATATCCTAGGGGAGAAAATCCCCCACACAAGGTAAGACAAGTCACTTACCTCAATCCCGGTACAAAACCGCTAAAAATGACTCCCTTGCCACGAGTATCCGACTCCGAGTGGCCCAAATCTAGTCAAACCAATTACACAGTGTAAATAACATCGCAAGTAACTAATTACAGTTATAAAATTAAAGTTACGGCACGAAAATAGGTGAAATGACCAAAATACCCCTGCAGTCATTGGATCGGAATCGAAATATTTCCATTTTCAGAAACCTCGTACTCTTACGAGTCTAACCATATAAAATTTATCAAAATCGGACTTAGTTTGCCTATTCAAATCAATGATTTTCGACAATCCAGGCTTATAGCAAAATCCTCCATTAATCCACCTCCAATCCTCTATTTTCAGAGGTTAAATCCGTGGTTTAACAATATATTAACATAAAATTAGTCTAGGAGTGATTACCTGATATTTCCCCTTGATTTCCTCCTCAAAATGGCTAAAATCCTCTCCTAGTTCGAAGCCTCCAATATGTTAATGTTTCTGAAATTTCGAGTTAGTCTGATATTAAACCCTTCAGGGTTTTCGCTTCTGCGGAGAATCTGCCGCTTCTGCGGCTCCACCTAAATTCGCCCAAGTCCGCTTATGCGGTCCAATGTCGCTTCTGTGACAACCGCTTCTGCGGAAAGCCCCAAGCGACCGACCTTCGCTTCTGTGAGAGCCTGTCCGCTTCTGCGGGCTCGCTTTTGCGGACTATGGTCCGATTTTGTAGACTCATCTTACCTCCCAAATTCTTGCACCTACACATTTTTGTCGCTTCTGCGAAATCGCTTATGCGGTCAAGTTCCGCTGAAGCGAAAACAACAGAAGGCACAGGATCAAACCTGCTGTAACTTCAGTTTTCTTCCATTAAATCACCCGAACTCATCCCTAGACCCCCGGTACCTCAACCAAAAACACCAACCTACTCCAAATCACAATACGATTATGGTGGATTCAAGCCTAAGTTTCAACCAAAACTTCTGAAACCTACATGCTATCAATAACACGACCAATCGATGTCCGAATGACCTGAAAATTTGCAGACATATCCAATATCACCTAACAAAGCTAGTGCAACTGTCAGAATTCTATTCCGACTCCTGGAACAAAATCTCACCTATCGATCGAATTTCCAAAAATTCCAAACTTCGGCATTTCAAACCTAATTGAGCTACAGACCTCCAAAATACCTTCCGAACACGCTCCCAACCCCGAAATCACCTAACGGAGCTAACGGAACCATCGAATTTCTATTTTGAGGTCGTCTTAATACTGTTCTTGATACGGGCCATTTTTCAACTATAAAGCTCTCATTTAGGGACTAAGTGTCCCAAAACACTCCAAATTCTAAAACCAAACATCTCGGCAAACCACAATAGTAGAAATGAACTTAGGGGAAACAGTAAATTGGGGATCAGGGTGTAAATTTCAAAAACGACCGGCCGGGTCATTACATTTTACCTTCAGTATCTTTTTCCGTGCTTATTACCACTGATTTGGAAGTACTCACACTACTCACTGCATCTTGTATGCAGATCCAGGTTCATCACAGCTGGGATGACTTCCCCGCTGCTCTAGATCTCATTTACGGACTATCGAGGTAGCTGCTTGGCATCCGCAGGACCCGACTTTCCTTGTTATCCTTTTTCTTTTATTTTACGCATTTTGTAAGACACTTATGTATTTAGTATTATTGTGACACTCTTGGTAGAGGCTCCCAACTCATGACCCCAGATTATATGGGAAGTATTGTGTTATTTTGGGATATTTTTCACAGTTTATGCTAGATTTTGTATCTTTCTTAACACTGTTAATGCTTTTAAAGTAAAGTGAGAGCCGGTAGCTCGGTATTTTGAAAGGTTGGTCAGACTGGCCTAGCAATGTGCTTGGCGCCGTCACGATCGGGTTTGGGGTCGTGACATATAGAAAAATTACGGTTTTGGTTGGAAACCTAGAAAATATAATCATGGATTTTAGCCACGATTTTGAGTTTGGAATTAGGAGAAAATTATATATTTGAGTTCCTAAAATCATGGGTAACCTTTATCTTTAAAAAATTTTGGATTTCGGGCACATGGGCCCGAGGGCATTTTGGTTAACTTTTTGTTCGGGTTTAAGAATTGTTACAAATTACGTTGTAAAGTTTAATTGAACATAAATTAATGGATTTTTATAATCATTGGCTAGTTTTGGAGCATTTTACGTTGGTGTAAGTCTTCGGAAGAATGTAGAATGTCAGTTCTGAGCCTTCGGAGCGAGGTGAGTCTCCTTTCTAATCTTGTGAGGGGGAAATTACCTCATAGGTGAGTTGTATTGGTTATGTACTCCTATTTGTGGGGACTATGTACATATGAGGTTATGAGATTCCATGCGTAACTACTATTATGCTATTGTCCGGGTAGTCTAGGACCCAAAAGCATATTATATTTGGATTAATTGTGAACCCATTAATGGCTTGACTTGCTTAAATCACATTAAATTAATAATTGGATTTCTAAATAGACTAAAACTTTATTTTCTCAAATTATTAAAGGGAATTGGCCTTTCTTGGATAATTACTCCATGTTGACTTCTTTACTGGCTGTCTGTGTGTGTGTGTTTATTTTGGAACGGTTTGAATACCTCGGCAGATTAATAGATGCATCTATAGACGCGTCGTCGACCCTCGGCAAGTGCACATTTATTTTGTTGGATTGGTATGTCGCCACTGTATTATTTGTGCATGCTTGTATTGTTGCTTGGAACTTGATTAAGTTATTATTGCCTCTCCATGGCTTAGAAATATTTGGATCTTGTCTTAAAAAGAAATTCTGAAAAATTTACTATAAAGGAATTAATTGTTTATTTGTTTCTTCCTATTTGGACTAAAATCATGTTTATAAAATAAATCCACTGATTAGATATTAAGGATGAATCATTATTGGACTATTAGAAAGTGTCAAAGTTGGAAATCTTGTCTCTACCCCTTCAGGATTAGGCGGGATACTCATTGAGTACATGTTGATTGCGTACTCATACTACACTTCTGTGCATTTATGTTGCACAGGTATATGTTACATTATCGGCCTACAATAAGCAACAGCATGGACGATTCGGGGACTAGGTGAGTTGCAGTATACAAGGAGGCCCGTAGCTTTTTAAAGCCCCTTTCTAGTAACAATATTTCTTTTATGTCCATAGTATTCCAGATGGATGTTGTGTTGTACTTTATGTCTTTATCAGTAGTTGCTCATGCACTTGTGACACTGAGTTTCTTGGAGGGTTTCAGTAAATCTTTGTACTATTTGTTATTAGTTAAGTTTGAATTCAAAGAATGATCTTTATTTATGTGAAACGAAAGTGAAAAACCTTAGATTTTCAAAAGTATTAAAGAGGAATTAATTGGTAATTTAATTTGGCTAGCCCGACAGCGGTGTCCGGCATCATCACAACCCGTAATGGATTTGGGTCATGACATCTAGAGTTGAAGCTCGCAAGTTACAAAACAATAATTTCAGCTCATGAGCTAAAGTTCGCCAGTTATAAAATAAATTCAGGCCTGGGCTACTAGAATGCTGAAGTTTTCCGTGATTGTCTTTGCTAGTTCAGCCACGAATGCTGGAGTTATGTGAAAAAGATGGTACGCTTATAATTTTTTTTACAAAGAGGGCACAAGTTAAAACATGACACAAAAAATGGGAATAGATGCAAATACTCCATTTAAATACCAAATATTTCATTGGCAGTGGATTTTGGACTCATGAACGCGCCTAACTCAAATATCACACGATGTGCTCTTACCATTAATCCAAAGTCCATAACTAAACTAACATGGGTTGTAGGAAAGTAGTAAGTACTCCTCCATCCTTAACGAAAGGTCTCTTCAAGTCCTTGGGTGTGAAGTAGTCTTTGTCAGGGAGATCTTTATTTCTGAATGTAGGACTTTGCGGCGCGAATCCGTATTTTGTCGGACCCCAATATAAGCACTGTACACGGGTAGAAAACCAAAAAAAAAAAGGTCCATGACTAACTTTTGGTTCTTTCGAAACGTTTTACCAAAAAAGGTAGAAAAGCATTAGAAAGTAAAAAAGCTTGCTTGTGTTATGAATAATTTGTACATTGGATGCTACATTGGATACTACATTGGATGCCCATGTTGTGAATAATTGAAAGATTAAATCTCCTATTTTATGTCAATCTTCTTTGCTTTTTATGCCTATAAAAGGCCATGTAATTGCAATGGAAAAATACACCAAAGTGAAAGAACAAAACTCTTCTCCCTTCTTTCTATCTCTTCTTATTTACATTTTACTACATTGCTTTTATTTTACAAAACGTTATCAGCACGAAGCTCTAATTTTATTCTTAACTCCCGCTAAGTTGAGCCATATTTGATTAAGGTATGTATTATTATAATAATTTTTTTTATCGCAGTACATATCATATGTTTAACTCTTACAACCCAAATTTTTCTTTGCAATATTTGATAATTTACATAATTCATGTTGTTGTTTCCTTTTTTTTCGTCTGTTTCACATTTTTGTTTATCATGTATGCATATGTATGTTGTGTATACATTATATATTCACTACAACTAATAACATGTTCAAAGTTGAGTATTTATTTTAGTACTTCACTTATTTGTTGTCAACATTACTTTGATATTTAAATTTCTAATTAAATTCATGCACATTACTAATAATTGCATTTCCATTTGTTTAAATATTCTAACAGTGAGAAATGAACTGATAAGTAATAATTTTATAGTTTAATTGCTTTATATTTATTGGAACATAAATAATGTTACTCATGTTCAATTCTATTAACACATATATATCAATAATATAAAGTGAAAAGCTTCTACTTTATGAAAAAAAAATAGTAGATTGTTAACATGATATAGGTCTATTTTTATTTCTTTTATCTAAATCGTTTTGTTATCATTAATTATTTAATTATTTCTCTAACTTATTCATCTTTTATGATAGTTTTCACTATGTCAAACTTATCAAAACTTGAATTTGTTGCACTTGACATCACCGGGAGGAACTATTTATCATGGGTTCTTGATGCTGAAATTCACCTTGACGCTAAAGGTCTTGGAAATACTATTATACAAGGAAATGAAGCATCAAATCGGGATAAAGCAAATGCCATGATTTTTCTTCGTCATCATCTACATGAAGGGTTAAAAACTGAATATTTAACCGTAAAAGATCCACTTGAATTATGGATTAGTTTAAAGGATCGATATGACCACCTAAAACTTACGGTATTACCGAAAGCTCGGTATGAGTGGATACATTTAAGGTTGCAAGACTTTAAAACCGTAAGTGAGTATAATTTTGCTATCTTTAAAGTAAGTTCTCTATTAAAATTATGTGGAGACACTATCACAGATGAGGACCTATTGGAAAAAACATTTTCTACTTTTCACGCTTCAAATGTGGTGCTACAACAGCAATACCGTGAAAAAGGTTTTAAGAAATATTCCGAGTTAATCACATGCCTACTCGTGGCTGAGCAGAATAATACTCTGTTAATGAAAAATCATGAAGCCCGTCCCACTGGGTCAGCTCCATTTTCGGAAGTGAATGCTGTAGCAACATATGATAAGTTTGAAAGAAAACAAAATAATTACCGTGGTCGTGGACATGGTCGTAAACGTGGACGTGGCAGGGGGCGAAACAATTATCGTCATTATGGTGGAAATAAATTGGAGAACAATAAGGGTTCTCAAATTAATCATTCAAAAGGTAAAGCTAGTATCTGTCACCGATGTGGTATGAGAGGTCATTGGGCACGCATTTGTCGTACGCCAGAGCATTTTGTTAAACTTTATCAAGCCTCTCTCAAGAAAAGGGAAAATAATGTGGAGGCACACTTGACCTTTCAAAATAATGATGATGAAGCAGGTCCCTCAAATAAATATGATTCTAAGGCACATCTTGCATATAAAGATGATGATTTTGAAGGCTGTGAGCACGTGATTTTTGCCCTATATGAGAATTACTCCGAGGATATTGACTGAAGAACTAATCATCTTACTGGGGAATGAAGCTATAAAAGTTATTATTTTTATGTTTGCAACTAGTTTATTTTTCTTGAGTATATTTTCCTAATGCATCATGTGTTGCTAGTTTTCTACATTCCTATGTATTTCTTAATGTTTTTTTTTGCTTGACTTTCATATTTCTTATAATGTATTATTTGTCCTTTTTTTTATGAAGAATATGAACATTCCCGAGTCTTCACTCGGACTCAAGATTAATAAAGATGATATATGTCTTCTGGATAGTGCTACAACACACACTATTATAAAAGATAAGAGATATTTCTCTTATTTGGTAATGAAAGAAGCGGATGTTAATACAATATTCGGTAGTACAAGATTAATTGAAGGTTCTGGAAGAGCCAATTTATTACTACCAGGAGGAACAAATTTGGCTATTGATGAAGCACTATATTGTAGTAAATCTCAAAGAAACTTATTAAGTTTCAAAGATATTCGCCAAAATGGCTATCATATTGAGACTACCAATAATGAAAAGATTGAATATCTTTATATTACTACAATAATGTCCGGTAAGAAATATGTGCTTGAAATGTTACCTCTCTTTCCTTCGGCTTGTACTATACAAGTATTAGCAGGATTGAAACACATGCCGTAGTAAATGAGAAGTTTACTAATCAAGATAATTTTATTATTTGGCATGACCGATTGGGCCATCCTGGTTCTAATATGATGCGTAAAATAATTGAGAATTCACATGGACATGCAATAAAGAATCAAAAGATTCTTCAATTTAAGGAATTCTCTTGTGCTGCATGTTCTCAAGGAAAATTAATTATTAGACCATCAACTATTAAAGTTAAGATGGAATCACCTGCATTTCTGGAATGTATACAGGGTGATATATGTGGGCCCATTCACCCTCCATGTGGACCATTCAAATATTATATGGTTTTGGTAGATGCATCTACAAGATGGTCACATGTGTGTTTACTATGAACTCGCAATATGGCATTTGCAAGATTGTTGGCTCAAATAATAAAGTTAAGAGCACAATTTCCAGATTATGCAATAAAGACAATTCGTCTTGACAATGCTGGTGAGTTTACATCCCAAGCCTTTAATGATTATTGTATTTCAACTGGGATAACAATTGAGCACCCGGTTGCTCATGTTCATACACAAAATGGTCTAGCAGAATCATTGATCAAACGCCTCCAATTAATTGCTAGACCAATGCTTATGAGAACAAAACTTCCCATTTCAGTATGGGGTCATGCTATTTTGCATGCAGCAGCACTTGTGCGGATAAGGCCCACAAGTTATCATAAAGTCTCCCCATTGCAGTTGGCTTTTGGTCGGGAGCCAAATATTTCCCATCTTAGGATCTTTGGTTGTGCGACATATGTTCCAATTGCTCCACCACAACGCACAAAGATGGGTCCCCAAAGAAGGTTGGGGATATATGTTGGATATGAATCTCCTTCTATTATAAAATATCTAGAGCCAATGACTGGAGATTTATTTACGGCAAGATTTTCTGATTGTCATTTTGATGAATCAGTATATCCAACATTAGGGGGAGAAAATAAACAGCTGAAAATGAGAATAGATTGGAATGCATTATCACTGTCTCATTTAGATCCTCGAACAAATCAATGTGAACAAGAGGTTCAAAAGATTATTCATTTGCAAAATATTGCAAATCAATTGCCGGATGCATTCACTAACCTACCAAGGGTGACTAACTCACATATTCCAGCTGCTAATGCTCCAATACGAGTTGATATCTCGGAAGGACAATTAATTAAAGCAAATGAGCCTAAGCCTTGCTTGAAACGTGGTAGACCAATCGGTTCTAAAGACAAAAATCCTCGAAGAAGAAAAGGAGCAAGTGATCAAAGTAAACATAACACAGAGGTAGTGGCTCAAGAAGAGCCCCAAGATGTAACAAATGATAAGACCTTGGGGAAGGTCCAGGTACCTGAAAATAATAAAAATGAAGACATATCAATAAGTTATGTCTCAACCGGGAAAAGATGGAACCGAAATAATATTGTTATCGATAACATTTTTGCTTATAATGTTGCTATTGAAATAATGCAACAAGATGAGGATCTTGAACCAAAATCTGTCAATGAATGTAGACAGAGAAATGATTGGTCAAAATGGAAAGACGCTATCCAGGCAGAGTTAACTTCACTTGGAAAACATGAAGTCTTCGGACCCATAGTTCGAACGCCTGAAGGCATAAAGCCAGTAGGGTATAAATGGGTTTTTGTGCGAAAACGAAATGATAAAAATGAAGTCGTTAGATATAAAGCACGACTTGTGGCACAAGGGTTTTCCCAAAGGCCTGGAATTGATTATATGGAAACATATTCTCCTGTAGTGGATGCTATCACCTTCAGGTATCTCATAAATATGGCAGTGCAAGAAAAACTTGATATGCATCTAATGGATGTTGTTACAGCCTATTTGTTTGGATCATTAGACAGCGAAATTTTTATGAAAGTACCTGAGGGATTTAAAGTGCCGGAAGCATATAAAGGTTTTCAAGAAACTTGTTCAATAAAGCTTCAGAAATCTTTGTACGGATTGAAACAATCAAGTCGTATGTGGTACAATCGTCTGAGTGAATACTTGTTGAAAGAAGGGTACAAGAATGATCCAATTTGTCCCTGTGTCTTTATAAAAAGGTCTGGATCCGAATTTGTTATAATCGCCGTATATGTTGATGATTTAAATATCATTGGAACTCCTGGGGAGCTTCCAAAAACAGTAGACTGTTTGAAGAAAGAATTTGAAATGAAAGATCTTGGAAAGACAAAATTTTGTCTTGGTCTACAAATTGAGTATATGAAAGATGGAATATTTGTCCATCAATCAACATACACCGAAAAGATTTTAAAGCGATTCTATATGGATAAAGCACATCCATTGAGTACCCCGATGGTTGTGAGATCACTTGATATAAAGAAAGATCCATTCCGACATCATGAAAATGAAGAAGAGCTTCTTGGTGCCGAAGTACCATATCTTAGTGCAATTGGGGCATTAATGTATCTTGCTAATATTCCCGACCAGATATAGCTTTCTCGGTAAGCTTATTGGCAAGATTTAGTACTTCGCCAACACAAAGATACTGGAATGGTATTAAACATATATTTAGATACCTCCAAGGGACCATTGATATAGGTTTATTTTATTCAAATGAATCCAAGCCATCATTGATTGGTTATGCAGATGCAGGATATTTATCTGATCCATACAAAGGTCGATCTCAGACAGGCTATTTATTTACAAGTGGAGGTACAACCATATCATGGCGTTCGACAAAACAAACTATGGTTGCTATTTCTTCAAATCATGCAGAGATAATAGCCATTCATGAAGCAAGTCGAGAATGCGTTTGGTTAAGATCTATAACTCAACACATTCAGCAAACATGTGGTCTTTCTTCGAAAGAGAATATTCCAACAATATTGTATGAAGACAATGCTGCATGCATAGCTCAATTGAAAGGAGGATATATCAAAGGAGATCGAACAAAATACATTTCACCAAAATTCTTTTCACTCATGATCTTCAGAAGAGTGGTGAAATAGATGTACAACAAGTTCGTTCAAGTGATAATTTGGCTGATCTGTTCACTAAGACATTACCAACCTCAATATTTGAAAAGCTGATATATAAGATTGGAATGCGTCGTCTTCGAAACATTAAGTGATTTTTCATCAGGGGGAGTAAGTACATGCTGCACTCTTTTCCTTAACCAAGGTTTTGTCCCACTGGGTTTTCCTTAGTAAGGTTTTTAATGAGGCAGCAAGCAATGTATTATAAATAACTATGTACATCCCAATATTTTTTTTTGTAAGTTCTTAGTGACACACATTATGTTACATGGACATCCAAGGGGAGTGTTATGAATAATTTGTACATTGGATGCTACATTGGATACTACATTGGATGCCCATGTTGTGAATAATTGAAAGATTAAATCTCCTATTTTATGTCAATCTTCTTTGCTTTTTATGCCTATAAAAGGCCATGTAATTGCAATGGAAAAATACACCAAAGTGAAAGAACAAAACTCTTCTCCCTTCTTTCTATCTCTTCTTATTTACATTTTATTGCATTGCTTTTATTTTACAACACGAGCTTGGAGTTTAAATAGTTGTGTATAAGGAAAGCAGAGTGCTAAATATGGAAAGAACAAATTCCCTTAGGCTAAAGACTCAAAAAGGAAGAATAATTAAAAGGCAATTTTGGACTCAATTATCGTTGATTATCTCTTTTTTAGCTTTAATACAAGCTAACTTTAACAACTTCTCTAATGCTATGCTGCCCCTTCTTCACTACTTTCTCAAAATATAAAATTAAGAGCTCGTTTGGCCATAAAAATCTTTTTATTTTTTTATTTTTTTTCAGTGTTTAGCCGTATAATTTTTAATATTCACTTGAAGATGAATTTTGAAATTTTTCAAAAATTTGAAAAACTCCAAAAAGTTATTTCTCAAATTATTCATTTAGATAACTCACAAAAATTAAAAAACAATCCAAAATTATATTCATGTCCAAACACAACTCTAATTTTCAATTATCACTTTCACTTGAAAATTAAATTATACTTTTTTCTGGAATTTCACAATTCTTATGTTCAAACGCCCATTATAGGCAACGTTTGGGGGGGGGGGGAGGAGAGAAGGGGGCTGAAATTCACCAAATAAAGTTAAATAATTATTGAAAAAGTTTATACATAATATTTTTGGTGTGCTTTACATATTTTCTCCGAAACATTCGTTCACTAATCAAAGTTCGAGAAATATTTTGCAGCAAATAAAAAATAGATATTTTTCATTAAAAAATGGTGAAACAAATACCAACAAAAGTGACAACTTTCTTTTTATTCTTATAAGGCATGCTAAATGTGGTGACTTGAACTTATAATATCCAAAAATGAATATTATCTCTTTGTGGCGTTTAATAGTGCAAAATTGCACAAATTTAACGTGGATGTTAAATCCTCCCCTTTTTATATACAGTTAAACTGGTTAATGATAAAGTCTCAAACAAGAAATGTTACATTAAGAGGGATTTTTAAGTGCAATGAAAGGAAACGAGCATAATTAGATTTGGTGGGGATGACACCTATATATAGCCTTATATTTTTTCGCCTTAACGGTGATATCCGAACTAGCTTATGCATTTCAATTAATTTATTAAAAAAAATTATCAATATAGATATCGAGTAACTTTATCCACCAAAACTTTAACGCAGTGATGACCCCAAAATTTAAAGGACGGGGCTGCACTTTGCATTCAATCAAAATCAACTTTGTATATAGGGTGTCACTACTAATACATCAATATTTTCTAAAAGTATGTATTCATAGAGATTTTGTTGAACTTTCTGGATGTCGGTGACCCATCATTTTGATAATATAGGTTCACCTTTATTTGGGCAAATGAGAAAGAATATCTAGTATATTTACTTCTACTAAAATTTATTGGGTTTGTAAGTATTACTATAACTTAAAAGAGGGTGAATGGAAAATGAAAGGTAATAATTTTTTAAGTGAGATTTTAAGTTTCCCATTAGAAATCCCCATATTGGAAGAGTAGGAGGTTGTAATTGGTATATAAGCAATTATCTTCTTCTAGATCTTAAAGAGTTGAGAAGAAGTCAAGCCTCGTGACGCCGCCGTCGTCGCTCGGCTCAACTCGGTTCGACTCCGGCTTCAGCTTCGGATCCCGATTTACTATTGCATAAATAAGCAATTTATGTTATGGCATTTATTCTATGGCCGTTTCGCATAAACATCTATTCTGAAGAGTTGTACCTCTTCAGTTTTCAGCCCAACATTGACTACAAATACAAGTCCAATCTCTCAGATTTTCCATACGATTTTCTGAAATCTCCTCCTTTATTCTACATACTCTTCACATCAAAGAAGCAACAGTAAGTGTGATTTGCTACCAAACTTTGTGTTCGCAGAAACACTCGAGTATGATCTGAAAGGAAATAATCCATAACCTTGGATACTAGGAGGGGATTAAATTCCTTAAGGAAACACTATAAATTCAGTGGGCTCAAATTAACTTTTGCTTCATTTACATTTTCTATTATATGTTATTTTATTTTTTCCAAAATTAGTTTACAAATACATATTACTAACAAAACTTTAACCTGATATTCCATAATTATCAACCTATTTCATCCAGAAGCATAAAACAAACTTGAGCTAAAACTAAAAAGAAAAATTACAAGAAAATACACTTGATATCACACCATAACAAAAAATAGCCCATATTTTTAAGTCTTACCATACCTAACTCATATTGTATATATTTTGAAAGCACTAGCAAACTCCAAATTTATTGAGTTAAAATTATGTTCTCACAAGCATTGCATTCACTCTATTTTCTTCTCACTCCTTCTACATATGCTTCAAGGGGCCATCTGCTATTATTGATTCTCACATGTGTCATCTGGTTGCAAAGTAAGAAAATTGAAGAGTAGAAGTTTACCATTGAAGGCTATTCAAAGCTTTGCTTTTGATAATTTAATTTTTTGAGTTTGTTAGTTGTTTAGGTTGAGTGTTGTTATAATTGATTGGAAATATCATAAGGAGTTCAAAATTTCAATTTGAAGTGATTTTGAGTATATTTGAACAAGATTTGAGTTAAATTTTAGAAAAAACGCAAGGAAGAAGACGCAGTCAGTTTTTTGTATAATTATGTATAATCTTGTATAATAGTGTATATAGGTGTATAAACACATCTTATTGTGACGATCTGACCCGCCGTCTCGCGAGTTACCATCCTGTTTCCCCCTTATTGTGTTTCTTTATATTTCATTACCAGTATTGGGTGCATTAGAATTTAATTGGAGTAATGTTATTAAGAAATGAGACACTTAGTCTCTTTTATGAAGGCTTAAATTGGAAAAGTTAACCGGATATTGACTAGTGAGTTAGAGGGCTCAAAATTTAATTCCTAAGATTCGGTTAGCTCCGAGTGATGATTTAAGGCGTAGGAGCGTAATCGGAAGTAATTTTAGAGATCTGGTAAAGAAGTTAGCCTATTTGGCGAAGTTAGTATTTTGGCGATTTTCGGTTGATAGGTGATATTTTGATCCGAGAATCGGAATGGAATTCCAAGAGTTTCAGTAGCTTCGTTAGGTGATTTTGAACTTGTCTGCAAAATTTCAGGTCATTCGGACGTTGCTTGATTGGGTTTCAGATCAAATGTGAGTTTTGGAAGAATTTGATAAATTTAGGATTGAACCCGTGGTAATTTAATGATTTTAGTATTGTTAAATGTGTTTTGACGATTGAAATAAGTTTGAATAACGTTATAGGATGTATTGGCAGTTTTGGTTGAGGTCCCGGGAGCCTCGCGGGGATTTCGGATGGCTAACGGGAATTTTTGAGTAGAAAAATGCAGTAGAAAAATTGCAGAGAATTTTGTTCTATGCGATCGCAATGCTCTAATGTGATCGCATAATGTTAGCTACAGTACCCAGGATTTTGTTCTATGCAATCGCATAAAGTAAGCTAAAGTGCCCGGGAAATTTGTTCTATGCGATCACAGGAGCTCAAATGCGATCGCATAGTGTTAGCTACAGTACCTGGGATTTTGTTCTATGAATTTGCATAGACAATTTTGTTCTATGCGATCGCATATTGTTAGCTACAATACCCGGACAGAATGTTAAAAACATTTCAGTCGCGAAAACAACCCATTTTTCTACTATTTTTTGTCATTCTTGAGAGCTTTTGGACGGGAACTGAAGGGTTTTCGACGGAGAATCGTTGTAGGTAAGTATTATGAGTTAAATACATATTTTTATACAAGAATCATCCATGGAATTCATGATTTAGTGGCTAAAAATCAAGAAATTAGGGCTTGGAGCAAAAACTTTAAATAAGGGATTTGAGGGGCCATTTGTGGTCCGATTTAGGAGTTCTTGGTATATACGGACTCGTGGGGAGACGAGGATTCCAAAAATATGAATTTCATAATTTTTTGAGACATGGCCCCGGGGCTCGGATTTCGCCAATTTCGTAATTTTTTGTATTTTTTGAGTTCTTTCGATTGGGTTATGTTTCATTTGTACTAATTTAGGCTAGTTTCGACGTGCGTGGAGGCCGGTTTGAGGACAAAGGCATCGCGGGCTTGATTTTTCGCTGGTTCGAGGTGAGTAATACTTGGGAATGATATCCTGAGTGTTTGAAACCCCGAATTTGCACATCTTTATGCTGTATCGAGGTGACTTGCACGCTGGACCTGAGCATGGGGTAGAGCACCATTGGGGATCGTGACTTGGTCCGTCCCGATTGTTGGTTTTTACCACGTATTTGCAAACAATTTGTTGTTTCATTATGATTTGGGCTCATTGACATACTAGAGGCTTATTGCCTACTGTTTGAACTCTTTATGAACTTGAACTATCATCATTGTTTCCCTCACTATTTGAAATATGATTTGAACTCAGTCCGTTTGATTTACACTGTTTTGAACTCATCTATATTTTTCTCAAACTTGTAGTTTTAAACGATATTTGAACTATCATTTGAGCTAAGTATTATTGTTTTACTGATGCCCGAGGGGCTTTTTGATTATTATTGGACTGATTGGGGCCAAGGGCCATATGTGAGGGAATAAGGAGTGACTTGAGGAGGCTTTCAGGCTCGAGTGTTATGTGTGCATATGCATATACATGCATGGATCAGACTGCATGCCACAGTAGCATATTGCATGGATCGGACTATACGTCGCAATAGTATATTATATGGATCCGACTACACGCCACAGTAATATGTATGTGGATCGGACTGCACGCTGCAGTATTATTGTGCTTGGGCTGTAGGAGCCCCTCCGGAGTCTGAAGCCCCACAGTGAGCGCGGGTACCCGAATGGATCGGGTTGCGCGCCGTAGCGGTCATATGCATTACATTGCATTCAGTCCTGTTTGTACTACGTGGCATGACATTAGCACTCATATATCATTGGCATACATATTGTTATTTGCCTTGTTGACTAAATACCCTAGTATTACATGTTGAGGAGTGTTGTGTCCCAAGTTATGAGTCGACTTGCTCTATCTGATATAGCATTTATATGCTAGCTATTGAAAAATGAAAAGGGATATTTGTAAAAGAGATTTTCAAAAGTGATATTTTTTAACTGATCTTGAGATTGTCTAAAGGATTTTCACAGTATTTTGGCTTTTTAAAAAGAGATTGTACTGTATTGTATAGAATTTTGGTGTGCCCATACGTGTTTTCTTATCGCTCAGTTATTATTCTCTTTTATTACCACTGAGTTGGAAGTATTCACTTTACTCCATGCAACTTGCGTGCAGTTACAGGTATTGTTCACTCGTTAGCGAGTTGGAAGTACTCACTTTACTCCATGCAACTTGCGTGCAGTTGCAGGTATTGTTCACCCGTTAGCGGGTTATTAGCAGGGCAGAAGACCTTATGATGGTAGTTGAGCCAGGTGACCGCTAGCGTTCGCGACACCATACTTCATCTTTGTATTCCAGTTTTTATCTTGTATTTATCTATACATTGTTGGCCAGTAGTAGAGCCTTTATTCATTAGATGCTCGTGACTTGTGACACCCCGGTCGGGTTGTATTGGGATAAAATTAATAGTTAAATGTTAATGAGTAATACTTCTATTCCTATATGTTTAATAGCTGTTAAAAGAGGATTTGGGGTTGTTGGTTAGCCTTGTCTTCACGAGAGGCGCCATCACAACCGGGTATGGAATTTGGGTCATGACAAGTTGGTATCAGAGCCTAGGTTAGTAGGTCTCACGAGTCATGAGCAGGGTTAGTAGAGTCTTGTGGATCGGTACGGAGACATTTGTATTTATCCTCGAGAGGCTGCAGAACCTTTAGGAAAACTTCCCATTCTTGGAATTCTTATCGTGCGTACTTGATCCAGTTTGAGATACCTCTTGAAATTCCTTCCACGCGCCTATGTGCGCACGTGAGTGCTTAGTATACTATATGCCTTGATGGCTTGTGATTCCTTGATAAAGTAGGCGGGATGTAATCTCCGTGAGTTTGATGTTGGGACAATCTGGAGGACTTGAGGCCAGATCTTTGCCAATGGCTTGAGCACCAAGGTGCTAATTGTGGAGCTAGTGTTATGAGCTAATATGTTCAGTATTGTACCTAATAGTGGGAATGGAAGTGGATAACCATGTGATTAGTATGTTAGTAATGCAAAATGTTTATATATGACTTGAAAGTGTCGAGGAAGGTCTACTGGATGATAGACGAACTATTGAGTGTATGATTTCCATTGTGATAGGATGTGTAGTCCCAAGTTTTGGGTGCGTGAAGAATCTTTTCATGTCTCCTATTTAGAGTAAAGTAAATTTAATGTTACGGTGTGAGTTTAGAATCAGAAAGATTAAGTGATTACGTAATGGGTATGACAGTGGAAGGTATACAAAATATTAACTAAAGGTAAAGCTAATGGGTAATTCACTTATGAGAGGAAACTATTTGTCATACTAATTAGATATGTTTGGGAGATGAGATCGCTTCTGTAAATGTATTATGACAGAATTTATGCGGAGGAGCACACCTTGAAGGTCGAAAACATTAAGGAAAGAATAGGTTCGTACTCGGCTGAATAGCCCAATAATGGAGGATCGAAAGGTTTTTTCTATATATTATGATTCAAATAGGTGCAACGCATGTCCATGTATCAATTTTGATAGTATAATATATGTAATATTGAGATTAATGTAACTGATATACATTCTGATGCTTTGTCAAGTTGTGGATGTGTTATTAGGATGGTTTTGGTGATTCTCTGGCAAGTGGAGTGGCCCAATTACAAAGGAGACTCTGTCGAAATTTTTGAAAAATTTGGGACTTAGTAAAAAAAAAAATTGGTTGCCTAGAGAGTAGGCTTAACTGTTGTGTGAGTAAATGCAAGAATTGTAGAAGAGTTACAATTCCATATGATTTGTGTTATCCACAAGCTTATGAAGGAGTGAGTTTAATCTCACTATGGTATTACGGCAGCAATAGAGTACATGCGTTGTAATTTATTGAGTGCATTTTGATCTATGGCTTTGAGCCAAGTTGGGGAGTTTGCTATTAAATGAGTTTATTGCACGATTATATGCTATATTGGTTCAATTTTGATGCAAGCTGGGGAATCTGTTCTGGTTGTGGAAATTGAGCCGAGAATGGCACGAGTGAAGGAAAAATCGATAAGATGTCATGAGCTCGAATGAGCAGAAGATAAGTTTCGATATTTATGGTAATTGGAATTGTCTTTAGCATCACCTAAGATTAAGGAGTTTTACGTCCTGGTTAATAATTCTTGATCGCTCTTTAGCGTTAGTGCGACTGGTGGTTTGGAGGTACGCTCCAGATGTTGTTGTGGTAGGTTGTGAGAGTGTGTCCCATAGGAAGATTTTTATAAGTGTGAAATATGATCACTTGATTGATTAAAGATGTAAACCAAGAATAAAGTTTGGGATGATGTCGTTAAATTAAAGATTCATGCCTGAAGGGCACTTGGCATATTGGGTTGTGAACTGGGAGGATTACTGCGATTGTGATGGTTATTCTTGTGTTCTATGAAGAAAATGAAAGTTATTATAGACCTTTGAAAGGTTATTAGACTAGTTCAGTGTGATCAGAATCGGTTTAAGTCGGTGGATGGATTTAATGTGAATAATGGCTCTATATCAGGCCAGATATGTGCATTTTTGTAATGCGGATATCATGGAGGAGTAGTTAGGTTGATGTTTCTTTGTCAGATATTTTGCATAGTGATGCATTATGCTGTGTGAGTTTTGAGACGGCTTGAGAAATTGCTATATGTTAAGAATCCGCGTAGGAATGACGTTATATGAGCATCTTGGCTCTTGAGATTCAGATTGTACATTGCACCTCAGTTGTGCTTGAGTTTTGTAGCTTATAACGCTATATGTCCCTCAGAGATATTATTATGCACTTAGCATGCGTATAATTGATATTCCGAGTATTATGTTGTAATGAGAAAATTTGGCTCAATGTGCATCTCATTATGTCAGGATCTATGTGTGGATCAGGTGGCACGCCGCCATGGGTATGTTATCTTGATCGGGTTGCATGCCGCAACAGTGTGATGTTGAGTATAGTTTTCTATATGCTATCCTTGTATGCCTTGCTTCCTGTGTTCCCAGGAAAGTCTGTATTAATGTGTGGGATTGATAATTCCTCCCAGAGTTTATTTTCTGTTTGTACTGCGTTCGAATTGGTAGCCTATTGGCATATTGAGACATCATATGTGACTTTCGATTATGTTTGTTGCCTAAGTAGTTCGTAATGGGTAAGATGAGATCATTGAATTCGAGGTCAGTGCAATCTGAGTATATGAAGTAAATTAAGAAGTTAAGACCATTGTTAGATTCATAAAAAGGTAATGTGATTAAACTGGTTATATTTTAGTAGTATCGCGGCATGTTCTTGTTGGGTTCATTAGTGGTATTCGGGTTTGCTTGGTAGCATAGGTAATTATTGAGTATTTCTTGTGGAATGATTGGGTATCAAATATCTGCATGTATTCGCACGGTGGAAACTGGATAAGGTATGATGATTTTTTGTGTTATAAGGAGTTCTGATATACAAGCTATGTTGTGATGTTGGAATTCAGGCTGGTTGCCTTAGTGTTGGGTGATTTTGAACTATTGTATTAGGGGCTATGCCGGAAATGCCACAGGTTCTGTGGCGAGGTGCATCGGACTATGTTCTAGCTGAATGGTTGTGTTCCACATATCAGCGGATGGTTGGGAAAGATTGCCTTCTTAATAGGCACTTGTGATAGATGTCAGTGCAGAAGTTACTATCATTGATCTTGTTCCGATATTAAAGGACTTTTCGGATGTGTTTCTTGTGGCCATTCATGTCGCCGGATGAGATTGTGGATTTCGGTATTTAAGGGCACCATATCGTACGACTCCAGCTGGAGTCATATAAAGGGGAAGGAGTGGCTCCAGGCTTCTTGGTATCGAGTTCATTGGTAGACCGATGTGGCTATGTATTTAGATTTAGATGGCTTGGTTAGCCCGATAAGTATTGTTAAGGGATAGGCTGAATCTATCATTATTGAACTTACTCGTGAATTGGGGAGATCTCGAAGTTACTTTTCTGTGCTGCGAGATGTCATGAATTGTTGGATATAGGTACATGTGGTACGGTTCTATTAAGTATTCGTAGAGAAAGTCGAGCGGGAAGGGTAATTGAGAGTTGCTCGATAAATAGAGTATTGGTTATGACCTATCCAGTCGCGTGTCGTATGTTATTTACTTCACCATGGGTGTGATGAAATGCTTTGGATTTCAGACATTCAATTGTGTGTGGCCGTCGAATGTTGATCACGGTATTTTGAGGTGCTTCACATGTAGCAGTATTTGGATAGGATCGCGTATTGTGGCGAGGCCGTGAGAAGTTATGACCTCTCAAGGAGGATTCAGGTACTCTATTTCTATGATGTGAGACACAATCTCAGCTTTGTGTTGTAAAGTTACTGTTGAGCTTGAGGTGCAGCTCTTTCATTTGAGTCATTTGTCATGATTTGAGTATGTTCAGACCGCCCGTCACTGGTGCATGTAATATGCAAATTGTGGCTTAGTCCTATGATGAGGTGCCATATCAACAGAGTGGTGTGTTGGATTCGAGATAATTGTTGGAGTCATTAATGAATGCGAACAGATGTGATTTTGGCTAATTAGAGAGTTCATATCGAGGTTTTGCTCGAAATTCCATTGTGGCATTAGTCAACAAGAAGATAGCTTTATGTATGGGTGACCTGAGGAATGGATGCGGTTATCGCGTGTTTTATTTACCGTTGCCAATATATGAAGTTATTGAAATAAGATTGTATCTAACAAGAGATTTTCTATCGATATTTGGTTGTCGTGGGCAGTTGTTGTGAATAGAAATTATCGCTGCATGTGTTCGAGTTATATGGTATATCATATGATTGCAGCCGAGGTTGCAGGTATGGGTTATTACAGTTGGTTCGAATTTATTTTGAGTAAAAATATGAAGTTCTAATCTTGTGTAAGATCTCAGAATGTGAAATGTTGTTCTATGGTTTATGGACTAGATGAATTGTGAAAATTCACCTATATTGTGTGGTCGGACCTATATGAGATAGGGTGACGTGAGATCACCCCGGGTTATATGCATGGTAAAGTTATTCAGCTATTGGTGGACTTCTAGAACAACTATGGGTCCTCTTGAGGACGAGCATTTGTTTATGTTGGGGAGAATGTGACGACCCGACCCATCGTCTCATGAGTTACCGTCACATTTCCCCCCTTATTGTGTTTCTTTATGTTTCATTACCAGTATTGGGTGTGTTAGAATTTTATTGGAGTAATTTTATTAAGATTATTAAGAAATGAGACACTTAGTCTCTTTTATAAAGGCTTAAATTAGAAAAGTCAACCGGATATTCACTAGTGAGTTAGAGGGCTCGAAATTTAATTCCGAAGATTCGGTTAGCTCCGAGTGATGATTTAAGGCTTAGGAGCGCAATCAAAAGTACTTTTGGAGATCCGGTGAAGAAGTTAGCCTATTTTGGCGAAGTTAGTATTTTGGCTATTTCCAGTTGATATGTGATATTTTGATCCAGGAGTCCGAATGGAATTTCGAGAGTTGCAGTAGCTTCGTTACGTGATTTTGGACTTGTCTGCAAAATTTCAGGTCATTCGGACGTCATTTAATTTGGTTTCGGATCAAATGTGAGTTTTGAAAGAATTTGATAAATTTAGGCTTGAATCCGTGGTAATTTAATAATTTTGGTGTTGTTGAATGTGGTTTGACGATTCGAACAAGTTTAAATAACGTTATAGGATGTATTGGTATTTTTGGTTGAGGTCCCGGGGCCTCGAGGTGATTTCGGATGGGCTAATGGAAATTTTTGAGTTGAAAAATGCAGCAGAAAAATTGCAGAGAATTTTGTTCTATGCGATTGCATAGCGTTAGCTATAGTACCCATGATTTTGTTCTATGCAATCGCATAGAGTTAGCTACGGTGCCCAGGAAATTTGTTCTATTTGATCGCAAGAGCTCTAACGCGATCGCATAGTGTTAGCTACAGTACCTAGGATTTTGTTCTATGCAATCGCATAGAAAATTTTGCTCTATGCGATCGCAATGCTCTAATGCGATCGCATAGTGTTAGCTACAGTACCCGGACAGACTGTAAAAAATATTTCAGTCGCGAAAACAACTCATTTTTCTACCATTTTTGGTCATTCTTGAGAGCTTTTGAACGTGAATTGAAGGGTTTTCGACAGGGAATCATTGGAGGTAAGTTTTATGAGTTAAATACATATTTTTATACAAGAATCATCTATGAAATTCATGATTTAATGGCTAAAAATCAAGAAATTAGGGCTTGAAGCAAAAACTTTAAATTTGGGATTATAGGGGCCATTTGTGGTCCGATTTGGGAGTTCTTGGTTTGTACGGACTCGTGGCGAGATGAGGATTCCAAAAATATGAATTTCGAAATTTTTCGAGACATGAGCCTGGGGTTCGGGTTTCGTGGTTTTTGATATTTTTTGAGTTCTTTCGATTGGGTTATGTTCCATTAGCCTATTATGATATATTTGTACTGATTTTGGCTAGTTTCAATGCGCGTGGAGGCCGGTTTGAGGAGCAAAGGCGTCGCGGGCTTGAGTTTTTGCCGGTTCGAGGTGAGTAATATTTGGGAATGATATCCTGAGGGTTTGAAACTTGGGATTTGCATATCTTAGTGTTGTATCGAGGTGACTTGCACACTGGACTTGAGCGTGGGGTAGAGCACCGTTGGGGATCGTGACTTGGTCCGTCCAGATAGTTGGTTTTTACCGCCTATTTGCAAATAATTTGTTGTTATCATTATGATTTGGGCTCATTGCCATACTTGATATTTATTGCCGACTGTTTGAACTCTTTATGAACTTGAACTGTCATAATTGTTTTCCTCACTATTTGAAATATGATTCGAACTCAGTTCGTGTGATTTACACTGTTTTGAACTCAACTATATTTTTCTCAAACTTGGAGTTTTAAACGATATTTGAACTATCATTTGAGCTGAGTATTATTGTTTTACTGATGCCCGATGGGATTTTTGACTAATCTTGGACTGATTGGGGCCGAGGTCCATATGTGAGGGCATGGGGAGTGATTTGAAGAGGCTTTCAGGCCTCGAGTGTTATGTGTGCATATGTATATACATGAATGGATTGGACTGCACGTCGCAGTAGCATATTGCATGGATCAGACTGCACGCCGCAGTAGTATATTATATGGATCGGACTACACGCCGCAGTAATATGTTTGTGGATCGGACTGCATGCTGCAGTATTATTGCGCTTGGGCTGTAGGAGCCCCTCCGGAGTCTGAACCTCCACAGTGAGCGCGGGTACCCAAATGGATCGGACTGCACGCCGCAGCGGTCATATGCATTGCATTGCATTCACTCCTGTTTGTACTACGTGGCATGACATTAGCACTCATATATCATTGGCATACATATTGTTACTTGCCTTGTTGACCAGATACCTAGGTATTACATGTTGAGGAGTGTTGTACCCGAGGGGCCAACTTGTGAGCCGACTTGCTCTATCTGATATAGCATTCATATGCTAGCTGTTGAAAAAGGAAAAGGGATTTTGTAAAAGAGATTTTCAAAAGTGATATTTTTAACTGATCTTGAGATTGTCTAAAGGATTTTCACAATATTTCAGCTTTTCAAAAAGGAATTGTACTGTCTTGTATAGCATTTTGGTGCGCCCATACGTGGTTTCTTATCGCTTAGTTATTATTCTCTTCTATTACCCCTGAGTTGGAAGTACTCACTTTACTCCATGTACCTTGCGTGCAGTTGCATGTATTGTTCACCCGTTAGCGGGTTATTAGCATGGCAGAAGACCTTATAGTAGTAGTTGAGTCAGATGACCGCTAGCGTTAGCGGCACCGTACTTCATCTTTGTATTCCAATTTTTATCTTGTATTTAACTATACATTGTAGGCCAGTAGTAGCGCATTTACTTATTAGATGCTCGTGACTTGTCACACCCTGGTTGGGTTGCATTGGGATGAAATTAATAGTTAAATATTAATAAGTAATATTTTTATTCTTTTATGTTTAATAGCTATTAAAAGACGATTTTTGGTTGTTGGCTGGCCTTGTCTTCACGAGAGGCGTCATCACGACCGGGTATGGAATTTGGGTCGTGACACTTATACACTATTATATACTTTTATATACCTTTATACAAACGTCTGTAGACGAACTTCTTCCACGATTTTCAGTTACAATTTTTGTTCAAAATAGTTCAAATCTCTATTAAATGACTTCAAAGTTTATATACAACCTCCTCATACTATTTCTAACAATTCTAAATAACACATACTCTAAATTTCTCACAAATCAAATTCGAAATCTAAACCCACATATTTAAGCTTGTTAAAATCTAATTTTTACCATTTAAATGGATTTTGTTTGTTGAACTAATATTTGAGTTATAATTGTTGATTCGAAAATTAACTTAAAAGTTTGAGCAATCATTTTTAAAAAATAAATAGTAATTTTGAAAATTTATTGTAGTTAGATGTAGAATCTTAGCATATTATTTTTGGGTTAGTTAATTATAAATTGAATATGGGCTATAAAATTAAAAAATAGAAATCCTAGTTGTTAATAGGTGAAATTTTCCCAATTAAAAATGGAAATAGATATTATCCTCCA
The DNA here is from genome assembly GCA_032618575.1 of Nicotiana noctiflora. NCBI lineage: Eukaryota > Viridiplantae > Streptophyta > Magnoliopsida > Solanales > Solanaceae > Nicotiana > Nicotiana noctiflora. Next base: position 44,176 of record JASVEL010011509.1, on the reverse strand, counting down.
AGCTTAGCTCACTGGGATTTTCTTTTTCCAAGTTTCCTTAAATAAGTATTAAACTAGAAAATGCCAAAATGTATAGATCATCTCTAAATTAAATAATTTTTTGGATTAAAATGGTTGTAGTAGATAATAGTACTCGTGGTAGATAACTATATCACATCACGAAAATGAAAGTTCTCCTATTTGGATTATTGAATTTCACATCGATCACATCAAATGTACTATTGAATCAAGAAACTCAATAGAGTTGGTAGTGTTTGTATCACCAAACCCACATTAGTATTTGTTACTATTATGTACACTATTATAATAAAGTTCATAGCAAGATATTTTCAATTAAACATATAAATAAAAGGCATAAATAATCAAACTTTCCATTTGGTATCCATAATTGAGTAAATTAGGAGTAAATTGAAACGAAAAGTTAGGTATATTTTTCTAACCAATCCAAGAAGTAATAAAAAAAGTTGCGCGATAAAGTGAAAGGTCGCATACTAGTAAATATTCAGTAAAATTAATCAATATAAATTTTAGATGAATTCGAACCATGAAAATACACATGATAAAAATATATATAATAAATTCTTATAGTCCGAATCTTTCGACAAACTATCACATATCACAAGAGTGTAATACTCATATGATACAAAAGATATAATTGAACAATTTCAAACAATGAGCCAACCAATCCAAAAAAGGCGGACATATGTTATAAAGAAAGGGATCACAGATATCGAAAAATTCGACAAAAAAGCTGTGTTATATATATTTTTAAAAAATAGTACTAATATATTAATAGTTACTCTATAAACAAAATAAATTTTAATTAAATTAAAAAATATATGTGCGACCTTCAAATTTTTAGTCCGAGAAAAGAACAAGCACACACAAAAAGACCATACATGAATGTCTGAGTCAATATGACAAATTTTTGAAAAGTGTCGTCCTCTGTTTCCTCGAGCCAAATGAACTTTTTTTTATATAAAAAAAGTACTCAAAAGTAAGAAAATAAAAGGACAATAGTTTTGCATATTCAAAAATCGACACCTATAGTTGCAGAAAATTATTTTTAGACCACCATTATTTTCTACGGCCTAGAAAAAAGTTCACACCTTTCTCTATATCCAAGAAATTTCAAGAATAGCCGACCCTTTGTCACTGTTCAAAATACAGACTTCAAACCAACAATAGTCCACAGATGACCTAAAATTCCCTAGCCACTTTTGGCCATTATTAAACAAATAAATTCCAATTTAACACATTTTAACTAATTAATTACAAAAATGTTTTCTTTTTAAATAAAAGAAAGAAATGTTGATAACTACACTATCTTGCGACTTTACAATCAATAAAATCCAAGAAAAAATCATATAGTTAAAGTGTTAAACTACTCACATAGGCAGCTTTTAACCAATAGGGAAATAAAACATTTTTACACTATATTTTCTAAAATTATCTAGTTACCCATATTTTCCAAAAAAGAACAAAAACCTATAAAGTGGAAGTGAAGATGGCAACAAATAAACCTAAATATTTTTTCGAATTAACTCTAATTTTTTAATTTTTTTTAGTCTAAACAACTCTATTCGCAACTTTTAACTACAAGAAAGGGCAAAAGATTTATACAAAATGTGAAAATAAGAAAAAACCAATGAAGGTGATCATTCAACGCTACTACCCATATTTTACATTGTGAAGTAAAAGGGTATTTTACAGACCCCCAAAAGAGGAACCACAAGTAAAAAAGATTAAAAATTAAAAAAAGAACTAATATGAGATTGAGTAGAAGTGGAAATGGCAAAAAACCAACCTAAATGTCTTGAAAATTACCTTCAAAAAATATTTTTTTTAGGTCCAAACACTCCAAATCTTTTCTCCAATAAAACTAACAAACTTTCTAACTGAACCTTTTTCACCTCCCTCTTCTCCGCCACTTTCATCTTCATCGCCGCCGCCATGGTTGCCGGGAGTTTCCTCCACCGGGTCGGACTCACCTGACCCGCCGGGAACAGACCCGTTTATGTTCAAATTTGACTCAGATGATGTCTTTTTTAGCTCAACAGAACCACTACTAATGTTAGAGCCTTTGTGTTTATTTCTTCTTTCTTTTTTGCTTTTTTCTTTTTTGCTTTGTAAACCTTCTTCATAAGCATCAAGAATCTCATGAATAAGTTGACGGTTAGGTGATAAATCCCATTTCACCCAATAACTCATGTAACAGCTAAAACAGTCGCAGTTAAAAGAAGCTGGATGATCAGCAGCGCCGCCAACACCGCCACTCACGGCGGCGAATTTCGTACCACCACCGGAAGATGTTTCAGTAGCTGAGTTGGGCGTTTTCAACTTGTGGGTGTTTCTCCGATTTAGAGAAAACTCGCGGGAAAGTACACGTTCAGCTCCTCCGACAACGCCGCCGCTCACGGCGGAGCTACCACTTTTTGTACCAGAAACTACAGTTTCACAAGCTGAGTTGGGTGTTTTCAACTTGTGGCTGTTTCTTCGATTGGTGGAAACATCGCCGGAAAAGTTACCGGAGCCGGTAGAACAAGAAATGAGATAAGCTAAGACTTCTTTATCTTCTTGAGATAAAGCAGCAGCAAGAGTTAAAATAGCAACTGGTAAAAAAGAAAGATGGTCAGAAACCAAAGGAGGACTTGGATGAACTGTGCCTTTTCTATAAAGTTTCTTCATAATTAACGAAAAAAATGGAGATTTTTTTTTTTTTGAGAGTTTTTAGAGAGGGGTGGGTGGGTATAAGGAAGATTGAATTGAAGTAAAGAGAATGAGGGTGTGTGGGGACTTTGAAGAGTTTATGGTAAGAGAAAAATGGGCATAGAAATTGATTACATAATTTTTTGTGACTTAGTAAAAATAAAGGGAAAAGGACATTGGGGGTAGGGTTTATCTGTGAGACAGCGTATTTTACAGAGTTTAGGGCATCAATTTCCAAGAATTTTGATTGGTTAGTAGGGGGCCTATGTGATAGACCCTACTTATTACAGAATCTAATGATCAATCTTCTTTTTGCAGTATTTTTCCTCTTTTTCTCTCATTTTCCAAGGAAGAGATGAAGTTAGTAGAACAAATCTAAGGGATAAATTTTAAAAAGAAAAGAAAAAAAAAAGCTTTTAGGGTCATTTGATAGGATGTATTTAGAAAAATAAATAATTTAAGAAAAGAGAATATTTTTGAATTAGTGGCGTAAAATGAAGCATATATATTTTGTGTTGCTATAAATTATTGCATAAAGGTAAATTATTTTCAAATAGAAAAATAAGTCATTCTTTTTTGCACAGATTAAAAAAATATTCAAATAAATTAAAACGAATAGAGTATTAGTTTTGGTTATTAATCCTTGTTTAGTAGTAATATTTTTCTAATCTATGAGTACATCTTATTCTTATGTATAGCAAATCAAGACAATAGTAACTCTATAGCTTGTAATAGTATATAAATAAGTATGTATTAAGATAGACATTAGTAACTCTATAGTCTGTAATAGTATATAAATAAGTATGTATTAAGATAGAATTGCCTTTTCAAAACCTTAATATACTAAATCAAATACTCTTTTTATTTTTGTTTATGTGAACATACTTTCTTTTTTGTCCGTTTAAAAAAGAATGATCATTTTCTAATTTAGAAATAGTTTAGCATAAACTTACAATTCTATCCTTAATGAAAAACTTTTGTAACCATACAAATATGTTGGGCCCTTTTTTTACTTGTTTAGTACTACACATTCATATAATCTTTATTTTTTTAAACTTTGTGCCCAATAAAACAGGTTCACATAAATTAGAACGGTGAGAATAGACGATAAGAAATAACTCCAGCCTAACGTATCTCATCATTACTAATTTCACCATTAGTAATAGACATTATTCAGTATTATTTTTATATACACATGCAAACGACCCCGTTGGGATTTTGGTTATAGTATTGGAGCAATTAGTTTTAGCATATATGGTGTGTTTGGTATGAAGGAAAACATTTTCCGGAAAATGTTTTCCAATTTTCCCATGTTTGGTTGGCTTAAATGTTTTGGAAAACATTTTCCTTATCAATTCATTTTCCTCCAATTGGAGGAAAATGTTTTCCTTATCAAAAGAAGGGAAAACATTTTCCAAAGCCCCTTCTCAACCATTGTCACCCTCACCAACCCACCCCACCCCCTCTCCAAAAAACAGTTTTTTTTTAGAAAAATTTCAGTTTTTCCGTTACCATCCACCCTACTACCCCTCCACCCCACCCCGCAAAAAAAATTTCTTTTACCTTAATTTTTTTTTCTATAATTTTAAATTTCTGTTTTCTTATTTTTCTGCACCACCCACCCCCACCGCCTACCCCTACCTCCCCTCCCCGCACAAAAAAAATTACTTTTTTTTTGTAATTTAAATTTTTATTTTTTTTCGGTTTACTACCCCCCCCCTCCGCCCGGCCCCCCCCTCCCCCCCCCGCCCCGCCCCCCCCAAAAATATTTTAAAATATATTTTTCAGTTTTTAATTTTATTATTTATCATTTAAATGCTCAATATTTTACAAGTTCCAAAATTACGAGTTCGGAAGTTTATTAGAAATTATAAATTTACCAATTCGAAAATGCGCGATTTTTGCGTTAAAAAGTAAAGCATCACCTTAGTTCCTTTAGATTGTGTCAATTTTTAGAGACTTCGGGAAGGGGAGGGGTGGGAGGGGAGGGGTAGGAGAGTTGCAAAAAAAATATTTTTCTAAAAAAACTATTTTTTACTCTATAACCAAACATAGAAAATATTTTCCGGAAAATATTTTCCACTTACCAACCAAACAAGAGAAAATAAGTGATAAAATCACTCATTTTCCATGAAAACATTTTCTAGGAAAACATTTTCCATGGAAAACATTTTCCTTCGTACCAAACACACCCATAATCTTGTATAATACAATATTTGAATAACTATATATTAAAGAAATAATTTTTGCATCATTAATTGAATATTTGGTTGACGGTATTGAGTAATAATCTATTAAGTTATACGGGAATCTATATATAGGCGAGATATAGGAAATAAAAAATTAACTAATAATATAAAAATTAATCTATTTAAAGATAAAAATGCCTTTTAAACATAAGTAAATCATTTATATAGATCACTTTATTTTAGTCATCACATAACAATTCATTCATTATTCATTATTACATTACAATTGTGAGCACGTGATTTTGACCCTAAGCAAATTATTCCCAAAAAATTCAAAAACAAAATAATTTTTCTTTTTACAATTTTTGTGTATTTTTTATGTTATTTTCTGATATTTGTTGCATTTTTTTTTGTTAATTGGTTGCATAATAATTTATATTAAAAATATAAAAAAATATGCATTTTTTATTAGGAATTTCACATTTCTAATATTAAGTAGGTGTTAATAATTTAGAAATTTAAAACAATCAAAAATAATTCACTTTAGCATTTTATTGTTTTAATTGAAAAATTGCTATAAAATAGTTATTAAGTAGATTTTAGGCTTTAATTAGTTTTATTTTAATTATAATTTAATCTCACAATTTTATAAATTAGAAAAATAATATATAAGCTGGAAAATACAAAATAAAAAAATGAAAATAAAATACAAAAGTAAAGTGAGTAAAATACAAGAAAAATAAAGAGATAATACATAAATTACCCATCAAACTTGTCCGGAAAAATCATTTACACGCCTTAACTTTATGGGCGACCTATGTCCCCCCTATTCTTGTTTGGGGTAAATTTAATACCCCATAGTTAACACTCAATCAGTCTTGTGATGGGGTGTGTAGTACACGTGCGCCACGTGTCAAAATCTGATCAAAAATGATTTTTTTCTGTTTTTACAAAAAAAAATTAGTTTTTACAAATTTATTTTTTCAGTTTTTACAAAATAAAATTCTTTTAAAAAACTGAAAAAATAAAAATAATATTTTTCAAAAACGAAAAATATTTTATTGAAAATAATTTTTTCAGTTTTTAAAAAACAAAGATATTTTGTTAAAAATGTTTTTTATGTTTACAAAAAAAAATAGTTTTTACAAATTTATTTTTTCAGTTTTTATAAAATAAAATTCTTATAAAAAACTGAAAAATAAAAATAATATTTTTCAAAAATGAAAATATTTTGTTGAAAATAATTTTTTCAGTTTTTACAAAAAACATAGTTTATACAAATTTGTTCCAGTTTTTACAAATAAAATTCTTTTAAAAACTGAAAAAATAAAAATAATACTTTTCAAAAGCGAAAATATTTTGTTGAAAATAATTTTTTCAGTTTTTTAAAAAATAAAGATATTTTGTTAAAGATGATTTTATTCTGTTTTTACAAAAAAAATAGTTTTTACAAATTTGTTCCAGTTTTTACAAATAAAATTCTTTTAAAAAACTGAAAAAATAAAAATAATATTTTTCAAAAGCGAAAATATTTTGTTGAAAATAAATTTTTCAGTTTTTAAAAAATAAATATATTTTGTTAAAAAATGATTTTTTCCCCTTTTTTTTACAAAACAAAATAGTTTTTACAAAAAAAAACTTTAAAAAACTGAAAAAATGAAGAAAAAAAAACTTTTTCAAAAGCGGAAGAAAAAATTTTATTAAAAAAATAAAATATTTTATTAAAAACTGAAGAAAAAAATTCTATTTTTACAAAAAAAAATGGTTTTTACAAATATATTTTGTTAAAAAAATAAATTTTGCAATTGTGAGAGGAAGAAGAAAAGGTGGAGAGAGAAAACAAATAGAGAAAAAATAAAAAAAGAAGAAGTAAACGAAAAAGGGGCCTACACAGTAAAAAAATACCCTCTTACACGCGACATTGGGAGAGTGAAGCTACTCTCTTTGCCATGTCACCATTTAGGGTGGTCTTAAATTCACCCCAAACAATAATAGGGGGGGCATATGTCGCCCGTAATGTTAAGGCGTGTAAATAATTTTTCCGGACAAATTTGATGAGTAATTTATGTATTATCTCAAAAATAAATAAAAAGAACAAAGAAAAAATGACTGTTATAGAATTTGGGCCGAAATTTTGATTAGCCCAAACAATCAGACCACGCCCCAGCTCAAACCAATCCCAGTCCGGTCCAATTGCCCCCATAACCAAAACGACGTCGTGTTTGGCGTCAGCTAATCATGACCATCCGTTTCCACCAATCCAACAACCACAACTAACCTATACATTATTGATATAACTGTCTAAAAAACATGTCAAAACCCTAGACCAACTTTAGTATCCTTGTACCCTCCCCCTTTCTCTGTAACGCCAGTCGCCGCCCCACCCTAACTCCGCCATTCTCTGCTGCACTTTACTACATCTTCGCCGGCTGGAAATCATCGCCGCCGCCGCCGCCGGCACAACCCCAATCGACCCCAAATTTTCCCAACACACTCTCCTTCTCTTCCTCTTTCCAACCATCAAACTTGTTTCCCTCAAATTCTTATCAATTTCTTTGAATATTAGATCAAAGTTTCCGGTCAAATTACAACTTTGTCCAAACAAGTTCAAATTCACACCATACTTTCCTCACCTCTAATCCTTGCATAAAACCTTTCAAATCCCGTCGAAATGTCCACATTTCAAACCTAAGGTTGGGGGGTCAGCCTGTTTTAGGGTTTGAAGGGTCCTGTTGGTTTTCAACTATTGTTATATGTCTATTTTTTACAAAATAGATATATAACACTAATTGAAAATTAAAATCGAAGATTAGCCAAGTCGAAGGCCAAAATAAGTAGAACCTTCTAGAACATCCCAATTGGGGTCTTAGTGTAAGTATTAATAACTGTAGCGGTATTAACATGAGAAAAAGTCGAGAAATAAGGGACTTCTAAGCAAATCTGAAAATTAAAAAGGGAGGGAAACTGAATAAAATGTCCAGAATATTCTGCCACGTTTTGTGCCTATAAAAAGGCATCACAATGCCTTAATTCACAAGTTTCAGCCTTCAAAAAAATTTCCTCCCAAACTCTGCTTCAATTTCAGATTTAAAATTTAAAACTTTTAAAAAATCCAAAACAACAAAAAATCTGCAGAAAACTAAAAAATGAGAAAATCACTATTCTATTAAAGTTTCTCCCTTAGTCATTGAGTTCTAGATCTGGTTTTGGGTTTAACTGGAAGTGGTGGTTTGATTCAAGTGGATTCTTTTTATTTTTATCTGGTTTCGAACTTCTTCCTGAGCTGTGTTATGATTTCCTTGAGCTGAATACTGTTGCTACTTGCTGTGTGGTTATTAATCTGCTAAGGATTGAGCATTGTTGCTGATCCTCTTCCTTTTCTTATTGTATTTTCATTCTGGGTACACGATTTGACCCTCTCTATTGCATAGATCTTTAGTTGATAAAGGAATAAAGTAATAGCTTTATTAATTGAGTTGTTAGTTGATATATTGATATAGGCTGGTTGTAATAATTGGACTAGAATTAATATGTATTATTTTGATCCTTTGGATTACTGAATATATGTTTAAGTATTTGGAAATTGCATACTAAAACGAACCCTCTTACCCGATCCAACCAGGCCCAATACCCTACCAGGCCCAAATCCGAACCCTCTTACCCGATCCAACCCGCCCCCTCATTAAACCAAACGACCCCGTTTGTACTAAAACGATCCCGTTTCGTCATCCATCAGTTAATCCAAGCCGTTAAGATCATTTGATCCAACGGCTCAGATTAATGGACCCTTTTAATATACCAAATTCCCTACCCCCGTACCCAACCCCACTCCCAAACCCCTCTCTCACCGTCATCTCTCTCTCGAGCCTCAGAGACGGAACCCTAGCCGCCATTAGGTCACCTCATTTGAAACTCGGCGGCAACAATGCCGCCGGTCACGAAACTAACACCCCTTGACCATCTAACCACCCCCAATCCAAATCTCTGACTCATTTTCTTCAAATCATCCTCCATCGTATCAAACATCGAATCTAAGTTTGAAGCCCTAATTTGAAATCGAGGGTTCAATGTTGATTGAGACCACGATGGATCTTGACCAGGTGTTTTCACTTGAAAACACATGGCTAAGATCCTGTGTGGTCAAAATCGAGGCTCTGAGTTAAAGTTTCAAGTGTCGACTAAACGAATTGGATTTTTAGCCTGTTCTGAGGTATTTCTCTTTCTTTTTCTATAATTTTTGTTGATTATTATTGCGTTTTTCCCTTTTATTTTTATCTGATTAAGCTATATTTAGTGTGTCACCTCTGTTAATTAATTCTGCTCCTCTTTCAGACCCGTTTCTGGTCCATTTTTCTTTTAATTGATTGGCATATGTCATAAACTGTCGGCTCGATTAAGTAAGTTTTGTTTATTAGCTATTTCATGTTTGTGTTAAGAATGATTACTGTGTATGTTTGGTTTTCTTTGTTTTCATCTGGTTTACAGTTCCTTGTTATCAATAGGATTAGTTGTATTTACTTTGTCCATTTGTATCGTTTTGTATTTATCAATCCTGTTTTTATTTCCCGTGGTACTTCATTTTGGTTGGTTTGAGCTTTATCTAATTCTTCATCTCTACTTCTGTTATTAAGTGTTCACATGTCAATTTAGTAAATCCAAAGCAGTAAGCTAGTAGTTTAATAGGATTTCGTGATAATTCCAATTCAAGTTGTGTACGTATGTTCTTCCTCTAATAAGAATAATTCGATAGTTTGAATTCTTCAGGTTTAGGTTTGATTAGTTTCTTTTGTAGTTTGATTTTGTGTGTGTTGAATTTGTATTTGTTCAGTAGTTACGCAAAGGGTATTAAATTGGTAGTTGTTCAAAGTTAGCTAAGCCATGGTTCTCAATCTCTCTAATGCGCATTTTTATTCTTGAAAATCTTTGCCTATTTTGAATACTTTAGCAAGTTTGTGTACAACTGAAATAAGGTAAAGCCCTAGTTAGTTAATTGTGGGGATGTTTGGTATAGCTGATGGGTTAGAATAGTAATTTCAAGGGTAATTCACGGATTAACTGAAATTTGAACAACTAGCAATTAAATTAATAGGCTGCTAATGAACACAATAATATAGGAGGGGGCCACTAGGTAATAAGTAAAGTACTAGTGGGTTAGTCAAAAGAGGAACATTCTTTAGTGGGATTGAATAGTTAGTAGAAAATTAATAGTGGAAGACTATTTTTCTTTAAAAAAAGGGCTTTGACTACTCATTAAGACCTAATAATCCGGAAGAAAGGAAAGTTGATTGAAATATGGGAGTAGGATAAAAATAAACATTCTGCCAAACAAAAGGACACACAATTTTTGGGGCAGTTAAAAAATCAAACAATTTTCTTACATTGGAAATCAGTAAGAGTTTGAAAGAAAACACTGTTCCCTTACCTTTGCCTTTTGGTTTGAATCTACACTTCTTTAGTCCACAAGATGAACTGAATCTTCATAAGCTTTCTTCCTTTTAAGATCCAAACATATAGTGTTCTTGAATTAGCAGTCCTGACCCTGTAACATTGTTACACTGGTTTTAATCAGAAGCAGTTTAAGTTTTTCTCTGTCTTGTTCCACATCCGAGTGTTCAAAGCACTTAAAGTTTTCTGTTTGAGTTGCTTAAGTTCTGTTCGTTTGCTATCTGGTTTTGGAGTTGTTGTTTTGTTTTCTTAAATCTTCTGCTGGTTTGAGCTATTCCTGGATTTTCAATCTGCTACTACTTCGTTTGCTGGTTTTTGTCGTTGCTTGCTGGGAGCTGTTTACTAATCCTTCCTCTTCCATATTTGTTTTCGAATTCTAGGTATGTATTCGAAACGCAGCTGATGTAATTGTTTGAACCGAGAGATCGGGTTTGAAATGAAGCACTATCCCGAAAATCATAGTTAAAATACATATATTAGTTTTTTTATTCATGTCTACCTAGTCTCTTTTTTTAGCATGTTTAAATTGGAATAAACCTTGCCATGTTTGGATTGTTATAATTTAAACTAGGACTGTTTTAGACTACAATAGAATTTGTATGATTAATTCAGAACATTGGAAGCATGACTGTTTCGATTAGTTGTTAGTTTCGAACGCATAGAACTTGAATACGTCTCAAATCGCGAAATCAATTCCAAACCCGACAGTTGTTTAGATTTTGATAGTTGACCATTACGTATAGCTTAATCCTCATGATGCGTTAGTCAAGATATGTTTCATGATAAGGCTCCAGTTATTCCTCTAATCGTTTGCTCCATGTTAATCGACCAGAAAGAATAATTAAGTAATAAGTCCAATGCTCCTGTATCATGTTTATAGACACAAAATTGAGGACTAATTCGGGTTTGAAGTGATAATCCAGAATATAAGGTAATCACAGCTATATGTTAAGATTGTTTAAACAATGCGTGTTTATGTGACAGCTATGACTAGGACAACTTAGGATTACATATAATCAAGCTCTCAATAGTCCCTTTTTGAAGCCTAACTTGAAATAATCCTATTGCCAAATTGGGCCATTTTCTGTTTAAATTTTAAATAATGCATATTAACGGAATAAAGCGATTTTAGAATCGATGGAAAGCACATAGTCTATAACATGTATTAAAATCAGACATTTTTTGCCATTTACAATAATTTAAGCGACTGTGCTAGAACCATGGGATTCGGGGGTGCCTAACACCTTCCCTCGGGTCAACAAAATTCCTTACTTAGAATTTATGGTTCGCAGACTTCATTTAGAAAGTTAAAATTTCCTCGATTCGGGATTTAAATAAATCGGTGACTTGGGACACCTTAATTTATTCCAAGTGGCGACTCTAAAAATAAATAATCCGTTTCGAATATTGTCACTTTAAATGGAAAAACTCCCTTATGCATTACCCTCCGGGCTAGGTGCGTAAAAAGGAGGTGTGACAGCTCTGGCGACTCTGCTGGGGAAGCAAACCCAGAACCACTAGTTTGGGGTTTAAGAATCCGAGCTTTGAATAATTGTTGTATTTGGCTTATTTATTACCTGATTTTCATTACACGTTTGTCTTAATGTGCTAAATGTTGCTTTTACCGCTTTGATATTTGTGAACTGTATTTGAACTGTGCTGATACCCACCTCTCCTCTGAGTCTTCTTGAATTTAACATCGGGTATTTGCTGGACATATCCCGTCTAAAGGTGTCTAACGGGTGGACCGGGCCGGTCCGGGCCCAATTTTTTTGAACCCGGACGGGTTCCTTACCGGGCCGGTTCCGGGCTCCTTCTTAGCGGGTTTAACGGGTTGGGGTATTTTCGGGTAAAAATTGACCCGTACGGGTTACGGGTTAAAGGGGCCGGGCCGGGCCGGGTTTAACGTCTTATATTTTTTTTTTTTGTAAATTCGTATAACTATTATAATTTATTTTAATAGTTTGTAACTTTGTATTAATTTAAAGAACACAAAGTAAATGAGAAAAACTTGCACTTATAAAGTTTCAATGTAAGACTTTAAGTTTGTATTTCAAAATTAAGTTAGACTTATAAAGTTTCAATTTAAGAGTTTAAGTTATAATTTAAAAATTAAAGTTTCAATTTAAGACTTTAAGTTTGAAACTTTGAATTTAAAAATTGAAGTTTCAATTTAAGCCTTTAAGTTTGAATTTCTAAATAAAAGTTTCAATTTAACACTTTAAGTTTGATTTTCAAAATTAAAGTTTCAATTTAAGAAATTAAGTTTGAAACATTCAAGTTTGAATTTCAAATTTAAAGTTTCAATTTAAGTTATATTAAGAATTTGTATTACTTTAAAATATAAATTAAAGAATAGAAGGAATATGAGAAAAATTGCACTTGCTGCAAATTGCAAGTGCTTCTTTTATTTCATATTTCATAACTCAAATTTGAAACTTACAAATTGAATGTTTACATCCTTTAAGACTTGAACAAATAACAATAAGTAAATTCAAATATTTTGCATTGCCCTGCAAAGTTCATCATAATCAATATGAACTGATTGGCCTTCTTCTGGAGTATTTAATTCGGATGGGTGACCACTTGTTAACATATCTCCAAGTTCCTCGTCTTCTGGGCGATCAACATCTTCATGTCCTTGATTTCTTCTTTCCGATCTAATCCAATCTCTCATACATACTAAAACTTCCAAAGCATTGCTTCCCAATGAGTGACGCGTATCTCCAAGTTGTTGTCTTGCTTGGCTAAATGCACTCTCGGATGCAACAGTTGAAATTGGCACATTCATCACGTCCCTAGCCATTGCGTAGAGAACAAGAAATTGCTTTCCATTTTCATGCCACCACCCCAACGGTGAAAAATCCTTTGTGCGAGGCTCATTTTGTTTCTGCAAGTAGAATTGAAGTTCATCAATGTTCCTGCAACTTGTTTGAGTGTTAGAAAAAGTAGAAAAAATATTAAAACTTTCATCTAATCCTTCATCTTCAATCAATGTAGCAGAAGTGCTACATTGCATAATAGAATTATTAACATTACCTGCAGCTATATCAATTACATTTGCATAATAATTATAGAATTGCTGTAAATAATCATTTAAACTGTTCATAGAAGTATATAAATTTGGGGTTTTAGTTTCCCCAATCTCCATATAAGTATATAAAGCATTCATTAATTGATGACAATCGTACATCTTAATAGAAGGATTTAAAACTGCACCTATTAAGTAAATCGAAGGAATGGGATAAAAATATTTTTTGAATTTGTCTTGCATATTTGTCACAGCAGCCGTATATTTTTCTTTTTTCTTAAATTCAAAGAGTAGAAAAGAAATTTCCGCTATATGTACTAAACCCATAGCAATAGTAGGGTAATAAATCCAGAAAACTCAACAGTAGCAGTATAAAATTTATGTAAAAATTTAACAACATCATTAATGACCGCCCAAGTATCAGTTGTTAACATACGACTTGGATTCGTACAATGTGCATTAGCAACTTCAGTTATTGGATATCTATATTTATAGCAAACTTTTAAAAATAAATATGTATAGTTCCATCTAGTAACTATTTCTTCTGGCATGAATCGGGGTTGAAGGTTATGTCGGACACACTTATCTTTAAATTCCCTTATTCTAGAATGTCTATTATTTCCTTGAATTACACCAACCGCTCTTCTAACAAGACTAATCTCTGTTGAAAATAAATCTAGGCCACTTTTAACAATTAAATTATACACATGACATGCACACCTAACATGAAAAGTTTCATTAACAGGTGGTTGCAAATGCAATTTTAATATTGAAATTGCGGCAGTGTTGTTAGAAACATTATCAAAAGACATACATAATATTTTTTGTTTGAGATTATAAAATTCTACAACTTCACAAATAGTGCTGCTTATAAATGCAACGGTATGACTTTGATCTTCATCATATCTAAAAGCAATAATACGTTTTTGCATAACAATATTATCATCTATCCAATGGCATGTAACAGTAACATATTCACGTCCATTAACAGCTTGACCAATATCAGAAGTTAGATATACTCTACAAGGAAGTTTTTCAAACAAATAACGTAAATATGTTTGATATTGTCCGTGAAGTCTGAAAATATCAGCTCTACAAGTACTCCTAGGTATACCTTTAAATAATGGATTGCATATTCTTTGAATATATGTAACATAATATGACGAAGAAGCAAACGAAAAAGGTAGACAACCTAAAGCAATCATTTTCGCTAATTCCTCACGATCCTTCATTTTATCATATTTTACTAACCCTCCGGTAGTAGGGTTAATAGTTGTTTGACTATCATCACCATCTAGGCCCCATTCTATCGGGTGTGAAATTCTCATATGCCTACTAAGCATTCCAGTTCCCCCTAAATTTCCTCCAGTCAAATGTTTAAATGAATCTTTACAAATTTTGCATCTCACTCTATCATAACCTTCAATTAATTCAAAAAAATTCCAAACCTTACTTCTTTTTCTACGATTACTCGTCGGAGCCGTAGGTGGTCTACCCCTAGTGCCACGAGGCCCACGACCACCACCCCTTGTACCAACTCCAACACTACCTACCCCAGCACTAGGTGCACTAGTAGGTGTAGCATATATCTCTTCTTCAATTCCTATTTCATTATCTTCTATTCCATAATCTTCTTGTAATTGATCATAATCTATATTTTCATTAGGCGATGTTTCGGGAACAATAGATATTGGGCTATTACTACCAGATGCTGAAGAATTACCTCTACTTTTACTCCCCTACCAGTAACTTTTCTACACGCTTTTTTAGCAACACTAAACATATTGTAAAATTTAAGGAATAAATAAGCTCAAAATAAATATGCAATTAAAATATTAATAAGAGAAAGAGTTGGAGGGAGTGCACCGAATTAGAGCACTTGGTTATGCAATTCCGAATTTTCGATGTTACCACGAACAAACGTCAAGCCAATATTCCAACTTGAAGTTCAAAACCCGAATGATAAAATACTATAATTGAATTTCAATTATTCAACAAAAATGAGCCAAATAAATTCGAAGATGAAATGAGAAATTATTAAGACTTAAAGTTGAAGACTTGAAGTCTTGAACTAGATAATTAGAGAATAGGTGAATGAGAGAATTTGAGATTGAGATGAGAATTTTGAGTGAGAAATGAAGAAGGGGGGAGGGGTATTTATAGATTTACATAAGGCTACATTTGTAAATTAAAAATATGTTAAAAATTAAAAAAAAAATGGCCAAAACTTCAATAAATCCGTTGGCCAACGGATTTTTTCTGATATAGCCGTTTGGGGTGGGCCCCATATTTCTGTATTTAAAAAAAAAAAAATTGACCGTTGAACCGGGCCGGGCCGGGCCGGTTTAACCGTTAAGGTTACTGTTTGCCGGACCGGGCCTACCCGGTTCCGGTTACCCGTTCAAAATTTTTTCCCGGAACTAACCCCTACCCCTTAAAAACCCAGCCCACCCGGCCCCTTTGCCACCGGTCCGGGCCGGTTCCGGTTTCTACCGGTCTGGGCCGGTCCGGAACCGGTCCAACCCGGCCCGTTTAACAGGTATAATCTCGTCTTTCTTTGAGATAGCCGAGGTGCTTGTCACCCAGTGAAGGATTTAGTCACACATGTTTAGGCGGGGAGTACCAGCAGTTAAGCTGAAAAGTCATGCTACCGGTACACTGACCCTCCTCAGCTCGAGTTGTGCACTCGAGTAAAGCCAGTCTAGATACTTCCTCCAATATGATGTTAACTTAGAATAACAAAGCATCATGTTGGATCCCTAGTAGGAACGCTTGTTTGCATCATGTGCATTTTGACTTTGGAGACTCAACACAAGGGTTGGGTCTGTCTAAGATAGGTGTACCTAAAACAAAAGACCACCATGATGCATCCTGTTTGTTCATTTATTTATTTCGGACTTGCATGATGACCGCCTTATTTGAAAAAAAAAATGGGTTTGAAGAAAAGTAAACACTAGGGTATCGGGTTAAGGGATTTAATCACATATCTTGGAAGTACCAAATAATACTGAAACTCTAGTAAATGTTTTAAAAAAAATTCTTTTAAAAAGAATAATATAGCTTGTTTGGTTGAACTACGCAAGTTTGATTCTCACCGGACATGGGATACGTAGGCAACCCATATCGGGCTCAACTAATTCTGCTTTTCGAAAAATGTTAATAAATAAAAATGTTAAATTTAGAGGATGTTCTTAGTCAAGGTAACACCATTTTTGGGAAAACAGCCAAACGCCCGGAAGGGGCGCCGAAGGACTGGTTTCGCAGGAACGGTACCTATGTGTCATACCGGAGTCTGTTACACAGCCTTCAAATCTTCTTCAAGTGCTTAAAGGCCGTAGTAACGAGATTAGTTTTTTTTAAAGCAATAACTTTTTTTAGGTTTGGGAAATTTTTTATTTTTATTTTTATTTTTTCTAAAATCAGCATGGCTCCCCCGCAAAGAATTGGTCCGAAAAGAACATGAGATGAGACGCCTCCCATGTTTATGGTTCAAGATAAAAACCCGAGCCTTATCTGTGATTGGTGGGCTAGTTTTGCTGCTTGGGAAAGAAATCAAGTATTCAAGCACCTCAAGTTTCTTCCAGACATCATGGGAATTGAGCCGGACAAGGGCCTGATTAGGGCCTTGGTGAGTTTCTGAGACTCTACAAATAATGTCTTCAGGTTCAAAGATTGCGAGATGACACCCACCTTAGAAGAATTAGGTGGGCTCACAAGATTCGGGAGGGATCTTTACAGGAAGAAACCTGCCGTTCCCCGAAAAATGGGTGTTAATAACTTTTTGAAGAAATTAGGCCTCCATCGAATCCCAATGGGTTGCTTAAAAGAAGGTTGGGTTTCCTTGGAATATCTTTACAACAGGTTTGGTGACAAGAAATGATTTTATAAGTTTTCAATCACAGAATTTGTCAACCAATTAAGTTATGACGCCTGGGGAGATTCGAGAATCTTCGCCTTCATGATTGTTTTTTTAGGGACCATGATTTTTCCCGAGCGTGATGAGAGTATTAAAATTCGTTTATCAGCGGTGGTCTCATATTTGCAAAGTAGCGAAGAACACACTATTCTTCCTATCATCTTATGGGACATTTTTCGGGCACTAACTCGATGTTAAGAAGGCGGAGATTACTTCGAAGGATGCAACATCTTGCTGCAAATGTGGTTCATAGAGCGTCTCTATCTCACCCGATTGTCATAAATTTCAACGTAGATTGGCTGAACTATATTCGTTGCCATCCAAGTAAGGCTACACGTTGTAATCTTCCGAACGGATTAAAGGCCTGGCAAAAATCGCTTAGTTCCTTGAAAGCAGGCACACTCACTTGGAACTATTACTGGTTCTTTTTTGCTAATGTTATGCACATGTCAACGTATCGCCCGTTCTACATACTAATGGGTTTTAGGGGTTTCCATCCATACGCCACATTACGCGTGATGTGCCAATTAGGGAGAGAATAGAAAAGACCCCCGACCAAAGATATGCGTCCGTTCATGTGGAAATTCACAACAGAGGAACTCCCTAAAGAATCTTATGCACAGAAGGTATGGTTTGGCAGTCGACTCGCTGACACTGATGAAATGGTTGCTGACCGGGAACAAGGAGAAGTAAGCCTAGCATACCTTGAGTGGTTTCAAAACCAGGCAATGCCCGAACAAAGAGCAGAAAGGTTAGTAAAATATGCAGTCGATTAGGAAAGGGAGATAGAGTCCAGAGTTAGGGGGCTAAAAGCAAAATGGCACGAGAATTTCAATCTCGTATCGACACCTTGAGAGAAGATAAAGGGATACTAGAGGCCACCATGGACATACAACAGGCGGATTTTGATCAAGAAAGGGATGATTGGGCACAAGAAAGGCAGGCACTCCTCCAAAAGATAAAATTGACCGGAGAAAGATCAAGAAGGAGTCGGGCTGATGAGTTACTCATACACGACTTAGAAAAGAAACCCTCAAGCATCGAGAAGACCTGGAGAAAGCGGAAGCCGCTCTAGCCATAATTCGGACCAGATGGAGGAGGGAAACACACCAACGAGCACTTCATCTGCAACAAATAAAAAGAGATTATGAGGGGATCATCACTGACCTAAGGGAAACAAATATCACTCTTAAGGAGCGGATTTTCAAACAAGCCCGGGACGCTAGGACAGATAGAGACCGTTGCCATAATTTGATGGCACGAATGAAAAAACAAGCGGATAAGCTCCTGGACCAAATCACCGGCAACGCTCAGATATTGGGGACAAAGAATCAACAGATAGAGCAACTGCTTTGGGAAAAGGATAGGATCAGGGGTAGAATCGAAGAAATTGGGCACTACATCACCATGAGATGCCTAAAATGCGAACAAATACCCCATGCCTCTTTGCCTCGGTTATGGGATATGTCCACCAAATCATGGCAGAGTTGAGAAGTCTGCAAAGGAATCTTGCGCCAAAATCTGTAGCAAGGCCGAACAACGCCTCACGGACACAAAAGTTAAAAGCTCTGGAGCATGCTTAGTGGAGTCTGTATTTTCTTTTGGAGTCTGTTGTTCGTTTAAAGTTTGTATTTCCCTTTGTGCATAAAAAATCTCTAGTTTTCACTTTTACAAATGATTTAGCTTTGAGAGCAGAATATTTTTGGCAAAGGAATGAGATATCTCTTATTTTTTTTATACCCGAAATACGCTCGGTCTGATTCATGAGGGGACATGATACGTAGGCAATCCACATAAGAATTGACCACCACTAAAAGAAAATAATAAAAAAGGGATAAAGCCTAAGCCGGAATGATGTATTGCAACCGATTCCATATATGTAGAAATCCACTTAATTGTATAAGTGCATCACACACTAATGTGAGATTACTTATCTGTTATTTGTTGCGAACTAACCATTTGCTAGCTGCAAATTCAGGTTTTATAGAAAGGTGTTTGGTTTTGTGGTAGTCTGGCCTCAAATTCATACTTCACGAGGTCAAAGGGAAGTGTCCAACCATCCGCCGCAAAATCGAGGAGAAGTGTTCACACTTTTCACAAAGTCTAAATGAAGCATAGAAATGTCTTCAGAAATCACTCCACCAACGATCCCTCTCTCAGAAGAGAGTTAAATCACAATCATCCCAACTTTCGAATCAACCACCACTAAAGAGAATAGAATCTTGCGTCTCTGTATATTGGAAATGTGGGACGCCTGGAACAACGAAAGAGAAATGCCAACCATAATCCCTAGATTCCCCGAAATGTTTCCTAGAACAGGCGGAACCTCCAATGTCCCTATCAGTTACCCACCTACTTCATTTGGGTATCGTACCATGCCATCTCACGCTGTCGGATCACCTTCTGAGCCACACCCCCAGGTGTCGGCCACCGGCACAACCTCAAACACACCACCTTGCCCAGCTGCGGCACAACCCACTTTGTACAGGCCTAACTATGTCTCATCCTTGTTCACCTTCCAGGCACCATCTTTCTCATTGGAACCTACTCGGTTTACTGCCAATACATACCCTCAACATCCTCAATACGAGTTTGTACCTGGACAAAACCAAAACTCTAGGGCGTCCGAACATGATGAGATGGCCAAAATAATGAGAAACATCTAGCAAAGTTTGAAGAATATGCAGGGTTTGAGTGGACAAAAGAGTGTCTTATACGCCGATCTATGTATGTTCCCACAAGTCCATTTACCGTCAGGTCTTTAAACACCTAAGTTCGAGAAGTATGACGGGCATGGTGACCCCATCGCTCATTTAAAGAGGTATTGCAACCAGTTGCGAGGAGCCGACGATAGGGAAGAGTTACTAATGGCATACTTCAAAGAAAGCCTGATTGATATCGCTTCAGAATGGTTCATGAACCAAGACATCTCCCACTGGCACATATGGGATGACCTTACCCGGGATTTTATTCGGCAGTTCCAATACAACATTGACTTAGTGCCGGATAGGAATTCTCTGGCAAATCACAAGAAGAAGTCCTCAGAGAATTTCAGGGAATACGCCATTAAATAGCGCAAACAAGCATTGAGGGTAAAACCTCCCATGGATGAAATAGAAATGGTCACCGTCTTCTTGCAGGACCAGGAGCCTGATTATTTCCAAAACATGATTTCAGCCATGGGAAAGCCTTTCGCATAGGCGATCAAAATCGGGGAAATGGTAGAGAATGGTCTAAAAAGGAAGGATTTTGAGTCAAGCAGCCATAAGAACAACCCCCAAGCCATTAAAGGTGGGTTTGGAGGGATAGTAAGGGGAAGAAGAAAGAAGAAACATCTATGGCAGTATTGGGGGCGAGGGAATATCGTAACCCCAGGCCCCATTTTTTAGAAAGAGCTCCGCAACACTATTACCCTCATCAAGATGCAGCCTACCAGCCCCAGCCATACATGGTTATGAATGCTCAACCCTATGGCCGACCATAGCAGCAGATCAATCAGAACCAAGCTCCACCTCCCAAAAATCATCCTCCTTACCGAAACCACTACAATCCCCAACCACCCCAAAATAACCTCCGTCCCCAGGAACCTCCCAGGAGACAATCCTTCACCCCCATCGATGAACCATATTCTGAATTGCTCCCTAAACTTGTCCAAATGGGCCTCCTACAACCCATACCCCCAAACAGGCAGAACCTGAAATCTCCGTCATATCAATGGGGCATCAGATGCGCCTATCATTCAGGGGCAGAATGGCACGACACCAACAATTGCTAGACTCTAAAAAGAGCATTTGAGGATTTGATAGAATAGATAAAGATAGTGGTAAGGGATGAGGAGGCCCCAAACGTGATCAATAATCATTTGCCCACTCACAATAATGGGCCACTAATCGGGATGATATGTGAAAACAAGGAATTTGATCCCACTTTGAAAACCATAATTGCCATTGTTGACACGAAGAGGAGGCTTGCAGAAACCCCAAAGCAAGAAAAAGGGGAAAAGAAGATTGAGACTACCAAGGCTGAGCTTGAAAGGAAGATTGAAACCAAAATAGAGATGAGGGTGCTCCCGAAAAGTGAGGTTCTCTATGTTCCGCGAGGTCGCCAGAGAAGCCGCAAAAGCTTGAATTAAAAAGAGGAGTACCAATGTATGTATCGAAAGGGACCTATGTGGTCCGGAGAATAGTTAAACCACCTCAGCTAAGTGAACCGTTGGTTATCGGACGCACACTGCAAAAACCGATAACGGACCCATCCACAGTGCCTTGGAATTATCAACGAACGTCGACTACCTACAAAGACAAAGAAGTCATAGGGGAGCTATCGAGAAATACTTCTGCTGAGAAGTATTGGGACATACAGGAAGTGCACAATGCTACACGGAAACGTTTCCTACCCAAGAAGCCTGTGAGCGCCGAAGAAGCAGAGGTTTTCTTCCAGAAGATGAAAATGCCCCACTTTGAGGTGGTGGATCAGTTATGCAAGCACCCTGTCACACCTCCTTTTTACGCACCCACGAGGGCGCAAGGGAGTTTTTCCAATTAAAGGACAATCGAGACGGGATTTAGTTTATTTAATTCATAGTCGCCACTTGGAAAAATAATGGTGTTCCAAGTCACCGGTTTAATCCCGAACCGAGGAAATTTATGACTCTGTAATACAGTCTGCGAAACTAGAAATCTGGATAAGGAATTCTGTTAACCCGGGAGAAGGTGTTAGGCACTCCCGGATTCCGTGGTTTTAGCACGGTCGCTCAATTGCAATCTTTGTTTCTATCTGATTCTTTTATATATTCTAACCATGTGCTTTAATGCTCCGCTCTTATTTTTAGAAGAATTGCGACGTTACGAAAATACATTTCAAGCCGCACCGTAACCAGTACGCCTGCGACTCTAAAGTATCTCAGTTTCGACGAGAGTAAGATTTGGGTCACATAAATGCGCACCCGTGTTTAGGAAAGTAATTTGCTTACAAATCGTGCCTAGAGAATCTATCGTCGTTATTAACTTCAGAAAAGACCGTGAAATCAACTAAACGGTCTTTCCAAGGCTAAGTTTTCATGACAACTGATTAGAGGGCCCCGCGATTGTGTATTTGCGTTTGGTGAGGCTCATCTCGTTATTATTAAGGCCGATCCTAGGATGAACTATATTCTCTACTTGATTCATCTCTAACAAAGAAAATGTTAATCGTTTATCATTACCTACTAGTTTGATATTTTTTCCATTCGGGCTATTCAATAGAGCCCCGACTCAAAATTAAACGCCAGAAGACAATTTCCTCTTTACTATGCTCTTAAATTACTTAAACTTCGATTTGCATTCAAATTAGCTAAGCTAATTAGTTAACAGAAAGACTTTTGTTTTATTTAAGAAAAGAATATTGAACATGCTTCTGATTTTAATCTAATCTAATTGATAATCAGTTTTCGTGTAAAGGATCTAGATCATAGTAAATATACACGAACTAGAATGTACGGATAATCCAATGGCAATGAAGTGATATATCAATCGTCCTGATTCCCTTTTTAAACAAACTATGGATAAAACGGGATTTACATGCTTATTGTTACGATTAACTACTTGAACATTGAACATGGTACTTACTAATTCATAACTTTCGACCAAGCTACCATCATTATGCCTCTATTTACTTCTATACTGGGTGTTATACACTTTTAACTTGGACAAATTAATACCTATAACAGCATGTATTTCACTGATTCACCTGTCCATTACATAGTGTGTTTTCCAGTAGACCATTTCTACTATAACAGGCTAGGGAAATATGAAGTTAATACAGTGACAACCCATACAGTCTACTACATGTTCAGGCTCTTCTTAATGAGTACACATGTATCTAACTAATTTTTGATATGAGTTAAAAGGACATGATAATCAATAAGCATAAATTTTATTGCTTCCATTCATGTCTACAGCTTCAGGCAGTAATGAAATACCTGGAAATCGACAAAGCAAGAGAATGGAGATCAGTTAAGCCGATGAAACCAAGTAAACAGCAGACCAACAGCAACTAGTGGCAGTTACTATATGCACAGCAACAACCAACCAATAGACACTTGGTAGAGAAAACCAGTAGACTCTCAACCAAAATCAAACAGCAACAATTCAAAACTCAAGCCAAGGTAACAATACGAGCTGACTCAACAGTCCAGTGGCAGTTACCAATGGCAGTAGCACAGTGACAACAACAACACAAGAACAAACAGTTAGTTGCTGCCACAATATGCCAAGAGCCACAACACTGGATCAGCAGTAACAACAAACTGACCAACAGCAACTAATAAACCAAGTAACAACAACTCAAACACAGCAGCAACAATCCAACACAGCAACAAATCTGGACCAGCTTCAATAATAATCGACCAACAGCCACAAACACTCAATACACATGACCAACAGCAACCAAACGAGCACTGCCACCAACAGCAAAACACAACCACAACACACGAAAGACTAATAGCTCAACCACTGAATCAAAACACACGAAACAGTGACCCCAAAACCAATGAAACAGTAGCCTTTCTCTCTGTATCTTTCTATATGTGTATCGAAATGTATGCTTGCTGTCTATTTTCTCCCTAAGTACTCTCTCTAGCTATGACTGTGTTCTCTCCAGGTATTCCTGTTATCACTGTCTATCTTCTCTCTAGTTACTCTCAGGTATTCTCTCTTCCCTCTAAATGTGTCCCCCATCTCAGGTATCAATGCCTATCTATTTATAACCAAAACAACACCTAGGAGCACCCAGAGTCTGCAGAACATACCCTTGCCCATCCTTCTTCTGTCCAACCCACTAAACCATGTCCAAGTATGGGGTTTTCATAATTAAAAATTGATAAGTGCAGGGCACTGGTGGGCTGCTCTGTTGTGACAGTGGATTCCACTGACTTGCCTCATGTGCAGGACACTAAATACTCTAAATGTTAACCCATGATTTCCTAGTCAGCTAATTTGAACCATGATTTCAGCTTCAAACCAATCAAACAGTCCCATTCAATCCAGGAATGCTAATTACTGTGTGGTAATTCAAATAACTCAACCTAGGTAATTAGAAGATGACATCTAATCAACTACAACACATAGCAATGATAACCGATTAGTTGGCTAAACAATGATTCTGAAATCTCAACGAATGCCGGACATATGCGAAGTTAACTATTCGACGACGCTAATCGACGCGAGTTCGTATCCTATAACTAACACATTCAACTAAGCGATACAGAAAACAATTGACCAAAACAAGAGGTCTTGGAGAAGAAATGACGACTATGGACGGCCAAGAAGAAAATTAAACCAATTGAATCTAACAAAGAACACACAAACAACACATACCTAGTTAAAAATAGATAGGAAAAAGGGAGATTACCTCGAACGCAATCGAAATCGAAGCAAAGCCCGGACTGTTTTGAGCTTGGCCTTGGATGTGAAGTCTAAAGGACTTTAATTGAGATGTTCTCCAGCGAGAACATCCCAATTAAACTCTATTAGGCTTCAATCTCTCTCGAATTCAACCGGAGATCCTAATTTGAAATCTAGGGTTCATAGGCTCGGATTTGGGGCTTTTGCATTTCTGGTTAGATTCGAAGCAAACGAAAGCCGGCGGGGGGACGAGGGAGGCCATGTGAGGGTTTGGGGTGAGTTTGGGGTGATTTGGCATTGGTTCGAGTTTGACTCGAATCTTCAAATGAAGATTCGAGGAGCTCCGGAGGGATTCGAGGTTAGCGGAGGCCAGATTCGTGATGGGTGAGGTGAGGGGAAGATTTTGGCATTGGTTTGGTGGCCATTGGCCTACCGGAACCGCCGTGAGGCGATTTCCGGCAGGCGGAGTACGGCGGAGGAGGGCGGCGTTACGCTGGGCTTTGAGAGCTTCTGAGGGACGAAGCAGGGGGGGTCTGAAATGGGGGGGGGGGGGGTAAGGGATTAGGAATATATACCACGCATGGGATTGGATCTAGGCCGTTGGATCGATTTAGATCGACGGCTTGGATCCACCCACTTAACGAAACGATGTCGTTTGGGTGGGTCTTGGACCGGGTATGTTGGAATTAAAGGATTAATCTGGGCCGTTGGATAATAAAATCCAACGGTCCAGATCAAGCGTTACACAGGCTGAAGCTTGGACGGGTGTTTGGGCTGGATTAGAGGAAATTCGTTTGGGCCTGGTTTTTTTAGGCTAAGTTTCGGCCCAGATCGGATCTACATGATGTACTATATGTGTAAGTGTATATATATATATATATGTATATATACGTATATATATATATATATATATATATACACACATATGTATATATACTAACCTATAACACAGCTGTTTTTTACTACAATTAACGTACATAATTACATATCACCTAAAATGTAAATCACATGACTTCGATATCAAATACTAAGAATGCAAAACCTAGCATATATTTTTTGTATTTTTAATTTAAATAAATAAACGTGCACACAAAAAGATAAAATAACACAAAATCACAAAAATCATGCTCAACACGAAACTATTTTTATTTTTGAATTTTCTGGGAGTGCTTCTCAAGTAAGGCAAAAATCACGTGCTCACAGCTGCCCCTCTTTGCGCGTAAACACGCAGAGTTTTCGTGCAAAGATAAGTGAGCGGATATAAGCGATTTTGCCCATTCGAGCACTCCGTATGAAGCATTTTGGAAAAGTTTTGACCGAACCTTGCTTCAAAGGTCTCCTACATATCCCTGGCTAAAAGGGAATCAGGTCAATGTAGTTCGGGAAGTTCTGGTAGCTGGGACTACCATGACTGTTGCGATCTCGCTGTTACTGCTGTTACTGTTGTTACTGCTGTTACTGCTGCTACCACCGCTTAGCCGATCTCCTTGTTACACCGTACTAAGCAACAAAAACAAAAAGCTAGACTAAGTTACAGTACTACAAGTTCTTGTCTATCTTTGTAACTTGATCTTGTCGCGCTCCTTGCCATCCTGTCTGACTTGGTGTTTCTTCTGACGCTTCTTCTCTTCTGCCAATTGTCATTTCGGCCTATCTTGATTGCCGAACTCCGACCATTGCTTCCTTCTTTACGATCTTTGAACTATTCTCCTTCGCAATCTGAGTCTATCTGTTCTGATCCTTGTTGCCTTCCTTCTGATTTTGAATTTGAATTCCTGCTGGGGATTTCTGTTATACTCTACTGCTTCCCTCAAACAACTTCGAAAGTAAATTGCCACTCCATTATCCAGGCGGGCTCCCTGACTTCAACTATTGCTTCAAAAATAAAATCGCCACTCCATTCTCCAGGCGGGCTCCCTGACTTCAACTACAACTTCAAATTAAATCGCCCCTCCATTCTCCAGGCGGGCTCCCTGACTCCAATTACAACTTCGAATTAAATCGCCACTCCATTCTCCAGGCGGGCTCCCTGACTTCAATTACAACTTCAAAATAAATCGCCACTCCATTCTCCAGGCGGGCTCCCTGACTTCAACTACTGCTTCAAAAATAAAATCGCCACTCCATTCTCCAGGCGGGCTCCCTGACTTCAACTACAACTTCAAAATTAAATCGCCACTCCATTCTCCAGGCGGGCTCCCTGACTTCAACTACACCTTCAAAATTAAATCGCCACTCCATTCTCCAGGCGGGCTCCCTGACTTCAACTACACCTTCAAAATTAAATCGCCATTCCATTCTCCAGGCGGGCTCCCTGACTTCAACTACAACTTCAAAATTAAATCGCCACTCCATTCTCCAGGCGGGCTCCCTGACTTCAACTACTACTTCAAAATTAAATCGCCACTCCATTCTCCAGGCGGGCTCCCTGACTTCAACTACAACTTCAAAATAAAATCGCCACTCCATTCTCCAGGCGGGCTCCCTGACTTCAATTACAACTTCAAAATTAAATCGCCACTCCATTCTCCAGGCGGGCTCCCTGACTTCAATTACAACTTCAAAATTAAATCGCCACTCCGTTCTCCAGGCGGGCTCCCTGACTTCAACTACTACTTCAAAATTAAATCGCCATTCCATTCTCCAGGCGGGCTCCCTGACTTCAATTACCTCTCGGACCACCTTCTCTTCTGAATTATCCCGTCTTGGAATTGCTTTCCCCTAGGTCGTGTTACTTTTCTTCTGGCTGCTGGGGATATTTTTGGAACCGTTTACTCGCCTGCTGGGGGTGATGCTGCTGAGGAAGTATTCTTTGTTTCCTTCACCCCTCATTCTCTTCCTTCTTCCCATACCTCCTCTGGGACTCACGCTTTTGCCTCCTCGAACAAATTATGGGATGTAATAATGCTAGGCAAATCTCGAAGCCATTGTTTTATTTTCCCCACAACTGCTGGGAGGTGATACCAAGCTCAAATATTACCCCATCGTGTCGTCTGGCCTTTCTCAAAACTATTCTGCTCGGAGCTGGTACTTCCCGAAATCTTGTGTTGCTTTCTATCCTCATCCTCTGAGTCTTGCTTTCCAGAAAATTTTCGCAACAGGAGAAAATTTTCTTCTGGACGGTATGCTTTTCTGCCAACGAACCCTCTTTTCCCTGCTTTTAAATCAAAGAAAAATTGTTAGTTTCCAAATGCGGTGAGTGGTCGTGCCACTCTTGTTGAGGCCATTTTCTTCCAGCTGCTTGGCCTCTCTCGAACTTTGCGGGACGACGTTGACGCTTGCTTGGGAAGATGCTTTTTCCACGAACGACCTCTCATCTTTCCCTTTATTCCACTCTTTGGTTTGATCCGACTCTTTTTAGCCGGTGATCCGTTGCGTGAAATCATCTTTCGGACATGCCACATGTGTCCATCATACTCCATAACTCTTGCGAACCTTCCACTCGGCCTGTCATCCCAATCTTACTATCGCAACGACTTCTGTCTTATTGCCTCGTTCCATGCCTATTCACTTTCAATATACCGCTTTGGGAGACTTGGTAGTAAGCTTTGAAAAATCAATTTTCGAAAATGAAAGAAAAGAAAAGAATACTGACCGCAAATGACAAAAGAAGAGAAAAACTTTTCTCTGAACTCAAATAGGAAAACTTATCTGAATGTGTGCCTGATCCAATGGTTATGCCGCGCCCTTGAGATTAAACTACCCAGTCTATTCATATCAATCACTTTCTGATGCCGCGTTCTGCTAGAGGTAAACGGATGTCCAAACCTTGTCTCATGCGGACATCTTGTAACCATCTCGTCCTGTCACCTCACAGTGCCCTTCAAAGGGTTTTCACTAATGAGATTCTCTCATTTCTCTCTATCTCCCGTCGCCTTAAGGTGCCCGTAAAGGTTTTCACCGTAAGACTCTCTCATTTTATTTCTCTCAACTTCCTTCGCCTTAAGGTGCCCTCGAGGGTTTTCACCGTTAAGACTCTCTCATTTACGTTTTCTTCCCTGCGGCGGGGTATCACCCCTGAGATTCCCTCTAGAGCGTTATCCCCTTTCGCTTGTGCATCCCGGATTCAATCGAGGGTCGGGATGTCACTCTTGGCTTTCATTCACATGACTTGGCACTTCTCAAATACTGATCGAGAGGTCTTTCTGGTTCTTGATATGGTTTCTGCGCGTGAGGCTGAAGAAACGGGTTTAGCCTCAACGGTTAGCTTATTACAACTTTCGGAATCCACACTATCTTTCAAACGAAACAATGACTTCTGCCCCAGTTTTGTTGCTTGGGGGATTTTTTTTGATTTTTATTTTATTATGACCGAGCCGTGTGGCGCCTACGTATCCTTCTTGAGGAATCAGGTCGAACGTAGTTCACTTTTTCTTGTATTACTTCTTTGTTTCTTTTCTGTTCTGTTACGCATCTTCCTTGATGATTCCGAAAGAGGGTATATGAAAGAATAGTTAAGGCTCAAATGGGGAAACAAAGGTTAAAGTGTTTGGGTAGTAGAAAAATTGCCTCTGTCATTTCATTCTCCGAAAAATGCCAAATACATACAAACGAAACCAAACGTTGACAAATGCATTAAAGAATTACACATAATATCTCTTGACTGCATCAGAATTGATAGCCATATCGGTGCATCTTCCCTCGACATCAGTCAAACATAGAGCGCCGTTGGATAATACTCTAGTCACCACAAATGGTCCCCGCCAATTTGGAGCGAACTTGCCTTTCGCCTCGGCCTGATGTGGTAGAACTCTCTTCAGCACATGCTGTCCCACTTCAAATCTCCCGGGACGTACCTTCTTGTTATATGCTCTTGCCATTCTCCTTTGATACAATCGGCCGTGACATACTGCTGTCAATCTCTTTTCATCGATCAAGCTCAATTGCTCTAATCGGGTTTTGACCCACTCATCATCATCAATCTTAGCTTCAGCGACAATTCGGAGGGATGGAATCTCAACTTCTGCGGGTATTACCGCTTCAGTCCCGTATACCAACAAGTAAGGAGTTGCACCTACCGACGTCCGGACGGTAGTGCGATAACCCAACAACGCAAATGGTAACTTTTCATGCCACTGCCTAGACCCTTCTACCATCTTCCTCAATATCTTCTTTATGTTCTTGTTGGCTGCCTCGACCGCACCATTTGCTTTTGGGCGATATGGTGTGGAATTTCGGTGTGTAATCTTGAACTGTTGACATACTTCTTTCATCAATCCACTGTTAAGATTTGCACCGTTATCCGTAATGATTATCTTTGGAATTCCAAACCTACAGATGATGTGGGAGTGTACGAAGTCCACCACCGCCTTCTTGGTCACTGATTTGAATGTTTTGGCCTCCACCCACTTGGTAAAATAATCAATCGTTACCAGAATGAACCTGTGACCATTGGAAGCCGCAAGCTCAATAGGTCCAATAACATCCATACCCCATGCGACAAACGGCCATGGTGCTGACATTGTATGCAATTCAGTCGGCGGAGAATGAATCAAATCTCCGTGTATCTGACACCGATGGCATCTTCGCACGAAACTTATACAATCCCGCTCCATAGTGAGCCAATAATATCCTGCTCGAAGAATCTTCTTTGCCAATACGTATCCGCTCACGTGTGGTCCGCAAACTCCCGAGTGTATATCCGTCATCACTGTTGTGGCTTGACTTGCATCTATACATCTCAACAATCCCAAATCTGGGGTTCTTTTGTACAGCACCCCTCCACTAAGGAAAAATCCGTTCGCCAACCGCCGAATAGCTCGCTTTTGATCTCCGGTTGCTTGCTCTGGGTATACTCCTAACCCGAGGTATTCCTTGACATCATGAAACCACGGCTCACCATCCACCTCTTCCTCTATCACGTTACAATAAACATGTTGATTCCGGATCTGGATATGTAACGGATCGACACGAACCTTGTCTGGGTGGTGTAGCATTGACGCTAAAGTAGCCAACGCGTCGGCAACCTCATTATGCATCCTTGGGATGTGCCTGAATTCTACCGATCGAAAGCGTTTGGTCAAATCATGCAAACACCGACGATATGGGATAAGCTTTAAATCTCTGGTTTCCCATTCTCCCTGAATCTGATGTACCAGAAGGTCCGAGTCCCCCAAGACCAAGACGTCCTGTACATCCATGTCCACCGCTAATCGCAACCCCAAGATACATGCCTCGTACTCAGCCATATTATTGGTGCAATGAAAACGCAATTGAGCAGTAACAGGATAATGATGTCCTGTTTCAGATATAAGCACAGCCCCTACTCCGACTCCTTTTGCGTTCGCCGCTCCGTCGAAGAAGAGCTTCCACCCTGGATCTTTGGTCAGTTCTAACCCTTCAATTTGCAATACTTCTTCGTCTGGAAAATACGTCCTCAAAGGTTCGTATTCGTCATCAACGGGATTTTCAGCTAAGTGATCGGCCAGGGCTTGAGCTTTCATAGCCGTCCTTGTCACGTATATGATGTCGAACTCCGTAAGTAATATTTGCCATTTTGCTAACCTCCCTGTAGGCATAGGTTTCTGGAAAATATACTTCAACGGATCCAAACGCGAGATGAGGTAAGTGGTGTAAGAAGACAAATAGTGTTTCAGCTTTTGGGCTACCCAAGTCAGGGCGCAACATGTCTTTTCTAGATGAGTGTACTTGACCTCGTGGACTGTAAATTTCTTATTGAGGTAGTAAATGGCCCGTTCCTTCCTGCCAGTAAGATCATGCTGCCCCAGTACGCAGCCAAACGAATTCTCCAAGACCGTCGGATAAAGAATCAGGGGTCTACCTGGCTCAGGCGGAACTAGTACGGGTGGATTTGACAGATACCCTTTGATCCGGTCAAACGCTTCCCGACATTCTGCCGTCCATTCTATCGCAGCGTCTTTCTTCAATAGGCGGAATATGGGTTCACAGGTTGCCGTAAGCTGGGCAATAAACCTACTGATGTAATTCAACCTTCCCAACAGACTCATTACCTCTGTTTTATTTTTCGGCGGGGGTAACTCCTGAATGGACTTGATTTTGGATGGGTCCAACTCGATGCCCCGTCGACTGACGATGAATCCCAGCAGCTTTCCTGATGGAACTCCGAATGCGCATTTGGCCGGATTAAGCTTGATGTCGTACCTTCGGAGTCTTTGAAAGAACTTCCTGAGGTCAGCAACATGGTCTTCTTGACGCCTAGATTTTATGATCACATCATCCACGTACACCTCAATTTCCTTGTGTATCATGTCATGGAATACCGTAGTCATCGCCCTCATATATGTTGCTCCCGCATTCTTCAAACCGAACGGCATCACTCGGTAGCAATAAGTTCCCCACGGTGTGATAAAAGCCGTCTTTTCTGCGTCCTCTTCATCCATCAAAATCTGATGATATCCCGCATAACAGTCCACAAAGGATCCAATTTCGCGTCCGGCGCAATTATCAATCAGGATATGGATATTGGGAAGTGGGAAATTATCCTTAGGACTCGCCTTGTTGAGATTGCGATAATCCACGCATACCCTGATCTTTCCGTCTTTCTTTGGCACCGTACTACGTTAGCCAACCATTCAGGGTATCGAGTGACACGAATGACTTTCGCCTGCAACTGCTTGGTTACCTCCTCCTTAATCTTCACACTCATCTCCGTCTTGAATTTCCGCAGCTTTTGCTTGACGGGAGGATATGCCGGATCGGTGGGTAATCTATGAACCACTAGATCAGTGCTGAGTCCTGGCATGTCGTCGTACGACCATGCGAAAATATCTTTAAACTCCATGAGTGTTTTGACCAATTCTTCTCTCAGATTGGGTTCAATATGGACACTTATCCGGGTTTCTTTGACGTCATCCGCATTCCCTAGATTAACGGCCTCAGCATCATTTAAATTCGGTTTGGGTTTTTCCTCGAAGTGACTTAATTCTTCACCGATTTCTTCTACGGCTTCATCATCGCCGTACTCGGACTCACTCTCGTCACTTCTTATTTCATGCGTTATTATTTCCAAACCCGATTGACTTTCTAGACTGGGTTGATTAATCTTTAAGCACGCCATATCATTAAGATCAGTTGCAAGAAGGCTGTTCAGAAAAGTAAAAAGAAGGAAAAAATAAACAAAATTAGACACGAAGGAACCAAATTTCATTAATGGGAATTGCACAAAGGGAAAACAAACTGCAAACTTAAATCAGAAATGAACTAAAAACAACGGGACTTTACTCCGGGGACAAACCCCCAACGCAAAATTTCGAAAGAAAAACAATCCAAGACAAACTACCAAGACTCCTTCCGGACAGGGAGAGGAGTAGCCTTCCAGTTATTCAGTTTTGCCTTTGGTCCCACAAATTGTATCTCGGCATGACCGGATCCTTCACCGTCCTCGAGCATACATACATCTGTGAATAGGTCCTCGAACTTCCCGAAGAACTCTTCGTCTGGCCTGATCGTAGGACCGGGAATCTTTGTCGTTGGATGTCCTCTTGCTCCGGACCCGACAAAAGATTGGGAAAGGCGTGGAACAGGCTTTGGGAGCACCCATGTCTTCTGCTTACTCCTCTTTGCTCGCCGGATGTCCTCTGAGGTTGGCTGGAATCCCAAGCCGAAAGTTCCCAAGTTTTCGACCACTGATACCGGTTGTATGATTCCTTGCAGAGATGCACCTAGACCTTTACCGGGTATGAAACCATGTCTCAACATTTCATGCGCCACCATGACATCCGCAATAATTGTTCTGTCACCGGGAATGCATTCCCCTTCCGGAACTCGGTTGGCGGACACCACATCGCAGACTTGATATACCCACGGCCCAACATCTTCTTCTGTTTCAACAAAGGGAATGATGGTGCCTGATTGTGGATCGTTCTCTCCATGGACGACGATCTCCTGTTGGTCCCATTCAAACTTGACGAGCTGGTGTAAGCTGGACGGAACTGCTCTTGCGGCATGAATCCATGGTCGCCCTATTAGGAGGTTATATGACACCACCATGTCCAACACCTGGAATTCCATGGTGAACTCCACTGGCCCGATTGTCAAGACTAGCACTATGTCACCAACCGACGCTTTGCCTCCTCCGTCAAACCCTCGAACACATACGCTGTTCTTGCGTACCCTGCCGATGTCTACTTTTAATTTGCCCAGTGTAGAGAGAGGACAAATGTTAGCACTGGAACCATTATCGACAAGGACTTTGGTAACCACCGCCTCTTCACACTTCACCGTAAGATATAAAGCCCTGTTGTGCTCAGTGCCTTCCTCAGGCAACTCGTCATCGGTGAAGGTGATCCGATTTGCTTCGAAGATCCGATTGGTGATCTTCTCCAAATGGCTTACCGAGATTTTATCCGGTACATGTGCCTCATTCAGGACTTTCATCAATGCTTGCCGATGTTCTTCGGAATGTATCAGCAAGGATAGCAATGATATTTGCGCCGGAGTCTTCTTCAACTGCTCTAAGACGGAGTAGTCGTGCAGCTTCATCTTTTTCAAGAATTCTTCCGCTTCTTCATCGGTGACCGGCTTTTTCAATACTGCCGGAGTGGTCTTCCTCAATTCCGCAGGGGCAAAACATCTCCCCGAGCGGGTCAACCCTCGGGCTTCACAAACTTCCTCTTTCACCTCCTTTCCTCTGTAGGTCGTTGTAATCCGAGCATAATTCCATGGGACAGCCCGGCTATCAGTTACTGGCAAGCTGTGTTGCCGGCTGGATGATGAAAGGATCCATTCGAACGCCTGCTACTGTCAGGATGGGCTTGATTGCCGCCCCTGGTACAACTATCTTGGCCGGCTTCACCGGTACTTCGTTCACACTTTCCTTTCCTGCTTCCGACTCCCCCGGTATGTCCTTCTTGCAACTGGGCGACTCGTCAAGGCTTGGCCCTTTTCTCGTTCCCTCCCCGCTAGATTTAATCATCATTACAGTCTGAGAGGCTTTCTCCTTTCCTTCCTCCGCCCGTATCAACTCGATCATGTTGGTCTCATGATGAGTTGGAAGTGGATTTTGGTTGATGTCGGGCTCCGCTGGAGTCTGGACCTCAATCCTGCGAGTGTCGATGAGTTCCTGGATAGCTGTTTTCAACCTCCAACACTTTTCTGTGTCATGCCCCGGACATCCCGAGCAGTAGGCACAATTTACTGAATGGTCCAGGTTCTTCGGGAGGGGGTTTGGTAGCTTAGCTTCAACCGGACTTAGCAAACCTACTTGCTTCAACCGGTGGAACAGACTGATGTAAGACTCTCCTAAGGGAGTGAAAGTCTTTGGCCTCGGCGCCCTGTCGCCCATGAATGCTTGGTTTGGACGGAAACTCGCGCCCGAGGGGTTTCTGTAAGCTCTTGGGGGTGGGTGATTGTTTTGCGGGTTTGGTGCACGCCACGGTGCACGGACGGGAGGTGCAGAATAGGACTGTGCATGGTGGACAGTAAAATGGGGATCAGGTGCAGGATAGTAATGTCGCGGGTGGTTATATGGGTTGTGGGAGTAATTTTGGTGGTGAGGTTGGGGTGGGCTATATTGGGGTGCGGGGCCTCTATTTTTGAACCATGCCCCGGACTCGATGGCCGCAACTTCCTCTCTCCTCTTTTTCCCCGGTACTCCTCCAGTACCATTTTGGATAGCCTGAGTGGTGGCTTTCAGTGCTGAGTAACTCATGATCTTGTTGGCCTTCAAACCTTCCTCGATCATACCCCCATTTTTATCACCTCGGTGAATGATTTACCTACGGACGTTACCAGATGTCCGAAGTAGGTGGGCTCTAATGTCTGCAAGAAGTAGTCCACCATCTCGCTCTCTCTCATCGGTGGATCTACCCTGGCCGCCTGTTCCCTCCAACGGAAACCGAATTCCCTGAAGCTTTCAGCGGGCTTCTTCTCTAATTTTAACAATGATAGGCGGTCGGGGATTATCTCAAGATTGTACTGGAACTGGCCGATAAAAGCTTGAGCCAAATCATCCCACGTAAACCATCTACCGGGATCCTGTCTAGTGTACCACTCCAGCGCCGATCCTCCCAGACTCTGGCCGAAGTAAGCTATCAGAAGCTCGTCCCGTCCTCCGGCCCCTCTCATTTTACTGCAAAACCCCTCGGAGGTGGGCTACTGGGTCGCCATGCCCCTCGTATAGGTCGAATTTGGGCATTTTAAACCCTGCCGGCAACTGGACGTCCGGGAATGGACATAGATCTTTATAGGCGACGCTGACCTGGTTGCCCAAACCGTGCATGTTCCTGAAGGACTGCTCCAGGCTTTTGACTTTTCTGACGACTTCCTCGTGTTCCGAACTTTGGAAGTGTTTTTCCGGCTCTGCCGGATTATCCCAGTGAGGTGTATGTGATTGTGGTTCAGGAGCCCTGAAAGTAGGCTCTGGAGGATAGTAAGTGTTGTCATGGATCTGAACATACGGCTCGCTGGCCGGCCTTTGCAGAGGAGCAGGTGGAGGTGCCACAAAAACAGGGGTGGCCGGAGGAGGATTTGGTTTGGCTGGTGGAACGTGGGTGGCATATGGGTTTTCCCCCTGAAAGTATGGATAGCTCGGGGCGCTTGTCGAAGGATCGATGGGCGGATGTTCCGGAGCTGAGGCGAGAGTAGGGCGGTTTGGTGAAGACTGTTCCCTGGCCCAGGCCAGGTGCATCTCTGTTATCCGTTGTTTTAACCGGTCTACCTCTTCTTTCATGATTTGTAGCTCGGATTTTTCTTCCTCGAGACTCTTGCCAGAACTAGACATGCTTACTGTAACTGGTCCTTTGGATCTAGTGCGGTAGTGATGGCTGGCCAGTATATTCTGTCAAACCAACTGCTAAACTTTCCGGAATACGCAACAAACTTGTTAGTTCACCGAGTTTGACAGATATGTTATAGCACGTTGGATGCAATGCACCTAACCAAATAACCCTTTCTACGTGTACTCTTTAACATGCGTCATTCCGGCCCTTTTTCTTTTTCTTTTTCTTTTTCTTTTTCCTTTTTTCTTTTTCGACTATCTTTGCAAGCCTTATTGTTATTTAACCTTTGGATTCTTTTTCTTTCTTTTTAGTGGTGGTCGAATCTTATGCGGATTGCCTACGTATCACGTTCTCGCGTGAATCAGACCGAGCGTAGTTCTGTTAACAAGATTGTGGCAAAATTCAGTAACTTTTATATCAAATAAAACCGTGTAGTTACAAAACACGTCTTACAACAATCAACAAAACAAAAGAAAATGCTTGACTCGAAAACGTAAAATAACATGCCAACTGGCTTGACCCAATATTTCAAAAATACATTTTTAATCAAAGGTCTACTGCTCTAAAATTCCTGGGGGCCCGCGAGGCATCATTCGGCCTTGCCGCGGGCCTGGGCGTGAGGTCCTTGTGTAGTCCCCTTAATTCTTCCATGATCCGATGAACATAGCCCATAATTGAAGCAAAAAGGTCGGCGCGGGGCATTTGTTCACAAGCTAGGCACTTCATGGTGACATAGTGCCCGATTTCTCCAATTCTGTCCTTGATCATGTCCCTTTCTCTGAGTTGCCGCTCTATCTGCTGGTTTTTCGCCCCCAATCTTTGAGCGTTGTTGGTGACTTGGTTTAGGAGCCTGTCTATTTGTTCTTGCAGTCGAGCCATCAGATTGTGACAACGGTCGAGGTCTGTTCTAGCATCTCGGGCTTGTTTGAAAACCCGCTCCCTGAGGATAACGTTTGCTTCCCTTAAACTAGTGATGATCTCAGTGTAATCCTCTTCCACCCGTTGTAGGTGAAGTGCATGTTGATGTGCCTCTTTTCTCCAGCTAGCTCGGATCCTCATTGTTTGGGCTTTAGACTCTTCCAATTCTCTTTGGACGTCGGCAACTTGGCTTTTCAAACCCTTTATCAATTTTTCGTCTGCCCGACTCCTCAACTGTCTGTCAGCATCCCTTTTCATTTGCTGGATTTGAGCTCTCAAAAAGTCATTTTCTTGTGCCAACTTCTTTTTATCTCCTTCGTTGGCGGCAGCTTGCACATCCATTTCAAATTGGAGCTCTTGGGTCCGTTGTTCTATCCTGCTAATCTTTGTTCTATAAGCTTCTTCTCTGGCCAACCAGTCCCATTGTTCTCGTGACGCTCCAGCAAACTCCCTGAGGTGAGGCCTTTTTGCGGGCCTTTGATGCTCCGGATCTCTACTATACCATGCAGGGTATTCCGACGATACTTCGCCCCGGGCTCGATCTCGCACCCGAGTGTCTATTTTTAATGTTTGACATTCTCTCCAAATCTTTCGGACCAACGCTTCAGGGAACTGTCCTCCCGGTCCAATTTCAACTACATGCGGGCTGAGGTCTTCTTCTTTTGGGATTATTTGGCATCGTCCCAACTGTCTCAATACTCGTCCTGGTGCGTAGGGCTGGATGCTGTTGAGGCCCATTAGCAATAAATATGATTCTGCGGCTGATGCATATATGACTTCTTCCACGGGTAGCCAACCAAACGTCCATTCTATCCCGCTGGCCGTAGTCGAACGCAAAAGTCGTATCCATCCGCTGATCCCCTCTGGCAACTCATGTCCCTCGACCCTTGCAGGAAATTCTTCTATACAAGTTTTCTTCGGTGAACTATACCTCATAAATTGCGGATGACGACATAAGTGATCGATCATCCACATTTGGAGCAATACATTGCAAGCTTCAAAGAAAGTTCCTCCAGCTTTGCAGATGGTGAGTGCACGAGAGATATCCGATATTATCATGGGAGCCAAAGTATTGTTGTTCTGTTTCATCAAAGTGCTGACGACCCCTGCCACTTGTATGTTGATATTCCCATCTTTTCTAGGAAATATCAATGAACCTAGGAAAGCTATCATGAAGGCGACGCGTCTATGCTCCTCCCATTTTAACTGGTTGTCTCCGCTGCAGATTTTGCTTTTGTGTTTGTTAAAGCCCCCATAATGACCATATTTGTCATATAGAAATGCCAAAGTGCAGAACCCTTCTGATAAGTCTGGGTTGTGTACAGTTCTGCGGATCTTTACCGTATCCAAAAACCGATGTACCGTCACTACCCTTGGTGCAATAAGGTATTGTTCCCTCATAGGGACTTTTGGTCTTCCGACATATCCGACTAATTCTTCCAGTGTTGGTGTGAGTTCAAAGTCTGAAAAGTGGAACACATTGTGTGCCGGATCCCAGAATGAGATCAAGGCTCGTATGATGTCTCCTCTCGGGGGAATATTTAGCAGCCCCACTAGATCTCCCAAGTACAGCTTAACGGCATCTTGTCCTTGCTCACCCAAGTCGCTCCACCACCTGTGCAAACTTAAGGGGACCTTGTTTATGATAGCTTCAGTTGTATTCTGACTCGTGCTCATTCTGCACATTTATTTAAGGTAATTCTTAGATGAAAGCGAAATTTTTATTTGCCCCAAAACTATCTTTTCTAAAAAAAACGAAACGGGCCCCAGGAATTGACTGGTCAAAAAAGTGGTCGTTAAGGCAAAATTAAATATCTTGGCGTTCCGCCATTGAAACTTATTTTTGAAATATGGGAGTTGGACCCGTTTAAAGGTTGCCTACGTATCTCACACTCGGTGAGAATCAAACTCGCGTAGTTCGGTCCGTCAAAACAACTATCTTTCCTTTATTGATTGTCAAAAACACATTTTGTCAAAAACCCATTTTGTCGGCAAAGTCAATCTTCTGCCGTCTTTTATTGGCAAACTAAATTCGTGGACTTGTTGGTGAAACGTATTTTTGTATTTTTCTGAAAGATATTTACTTCCCCATACTATTTCCTTTTGTGTTTTTTTCTTTTCTTCGGTATTTAAAGGAACCCGGTCAGCATGTCAGTCTAAATAAATGCTAACAACAAATATGATATGGCAAGATGGTCTTTCCTTTCAGGTTACCTGTCCTAGACGGACCCAACCCCCGTGTTGAGTCCCCTAAGTCAGAGATGATGCAACTAAACGTCCTGAATCTAGGCTCAATATCCCGATGCTTTTCAATGATACTAGACCGTGTACCCGAGCGGACGACTCGGATTTGAGGAGGGAGCTACGTACCGGGGACCCGCGGGATCGTCCGGCTTTGTAACTTATCCTGCCTCTTTTCTTACTTTGGTATTGACACTAACAGAAAGGGGAGTCTCAACCAGTAAGCACATCCCCGGGGTAAGAAGAGACGGGTTTTCGGCACAGTTTTATATACAGTTCACGCAATATCAAAGCGGTAAACATATAGCAGTTTGTATATACAGTACAACGAATATCAAAGCAGTAGACATGTAGCACATTAATTAAACATGTAATAAAATCAGATATAGACAAAATAACAATTTAAATGAGCTCGAGTTCTTAGACCCCGAACCGAAGTTCGAGAAGATTGCGTCCCCAGCAGAGTCGCCAGAGTTGTCACACCTCCTTTTTACGCACCCACGAGGGCGCAAGGGAGTTTTTCCAATTAAAGGACAATCGAAACGGGACTAGTTTACTTAATTCAGAGTCGCCACTTGGAAAAATAATGGTGTTCCAAGTCACCGGTTTAATCCCGAACCGAGGAAATTTATGACTCGTAATACAGTCTGCGAAACTAGAAATCTGGATAAGGAATTCTGTTAAACCGGGAGAAGGTGTTAGGCACTCCCGGATTCCGTGGTTTTAGCACGGTCGCTCAATTGCAATTTTGGCTTTCTATCTGATTCTTTTATATATTCTAACCATGTGCTTTAATGCTCCGCTCTTATTTTTAGAAGAATTGCGACGTTACGAAAATACATTTCAAGCCGCACCGTAACCAGTACGCCTGCGACTCTAATGTATCTCAGTTTCGCCGAGAGTAAGATTTGGGTCACATAAATGCGCACCCGTGTTTAGGAAAGTAATTTGCTTACAAATCGTGCCTAGAGAATCTATCGTCGTTATTAACTTCAGAAAAGACCGTGAAATCAACTAAACGGTCTTTCCAAGGCTAAGTTTTCATGACAACTGATTAGAGGGCCCCGCGATTGTGTATTTGCGTTTGGCGAGGCTCATCTCGTTATTATTAAGGCCGATCCTAGGATGAACTATATTCTCTACTTGATTCATCTCTAACAAAGAAAATGTTAATCGTTTATCATTACCTACTAGTTTGATATTTTTTCCATTCGGGCTATTCAATAGAGCCCCGACTCAAAATTAAACACCAGAAGACAATTTCCTCTTTACTATGCTCTTAAATTACTTAAACTTCGATTTGCATTCAAATTAGCTAAGCTAATTAGTTAACAGAAAGACTTTTGTTTTATTTAAGAAAAGAATATTGAACATGCTTCTGATTTTAATCTAATCTAATTGATAATCAGTTTTCGTGTAAAGGATCTAGATCATAGTAAATATACACGAACTAGAATGTACGGATAATCCAATGGCAATGAAGTGATATATCAATCGTCCTGATTCCCTTTTTAAACAAACTATGGATAAAACGGGATTTACATGCTTATTGTTACGATTAACTACTTGAACATTGAACATGGTACTTACTAATTCATAACTTTCGACCAAGCTACCATCATTATGCCTCTATTTACTTCTATACTGGGTGTTATACACTTTTAACTTGGACAAATTAATACCTATAACAGCATGTATTTCACTGATTCACCTGTCCATTACATAGTGTGTTTTCCAGTAGACCATTTCTACTATAACAGGCTAGGGAAATATGAAGTTAATACAGTGACAACCCATACAGTCTACTACATGTTCAGGCTCTTCTTAATGAGTACACATGTATCTAACTAAGTTTTGATATGAGTTAAAAGGACATGATAATCAATAAGCATAAATTTTATTGCTTCCATTCATGTCTACAGCTTCAGGCAGTAATGAAATACCTGGAAATCGACAAAGCAAGAGAATGGAGATCAGTTAAGCCGATGAAACCAAGTAAACAGCAGACCAACAGCAACTAGTGGCAGTTACTATATGCACAACAACAACCAACCAGTAGACACTTGGTAGAGAAAACCAGTAGACTCTCAACCAAAATCAAACAGCAACAATTCAAAACTCAAGCCAAGGTAACAATACGAGCTGACTCAGCAGTCCAGTGGCAGTTACCAATGGCAGTAGCACAGTGACAACAACAACACAAGAACAAACAGTTAGTTGCTGCCACAATATGCCAAGAGCCACAACACTGGATCAGCAGTAACAACAAACTGACCAACAGCAACCAATAAACCAAGTAACAACAACTCAAACATAACAGCAACAATCCAACACAACAACAAATCTGGACCAGCTTCAACAATAATCGACCAACAGCCACAAACACTCAATACACATGACCAACAGCAACCAAACGAGCACTGCCACCAACAGCAAAACACAACCACAACACACGAAAGACTAATAGCTCAACCACTGAATCAAAACACACGAAACAGTGACCCCAAAACCAATGAAACAGTAGCCTTTCTCTCTGTATCTTTCTATATGTGTATCGAAATGTATGCTTGCTGTCTATTTTCTCCCTAAGTACTCTCTCTAGCTATGACTGTGTTCTCTCCAGGTATTCCTGTTATCACTGTCTATCTTCTCTCTAGTTACTCTCAGGTATTCTCTCTTCCCTCTAAATGTGTCTCCTCTCTCAGGTATCAATGCCTATCTATTTATAACCAAAACAACACCTAGGAGCACCCAGATTCTGCAGAACAGACCCTTGCCCATCCTTCTTCTGTCCAACCCACTAAACCATGTCCAAGTATGGGGTTTTCATAATTAAAAATTGATAAGTGCAGGGCACTGGTGGGCTGCTCTGTTGTGACAGTGGATTCCACTGACTTGCCTCATGTGCAGGACACTAAATACTCTAAATGTTAACCCATGATTTCCTAGTCAGCTAATTTGAATCATGATTTCAGTTTCAAACCAATCAAACAGTCCCATTCAATCCAGGAATGCTAATTACTGTGTGGTAATTCAAATAACTCAACCTAGGTAATTAGAAGATGACATCTAATCAACTACAACACATAGCAATGATAACAGATTAGTTGGCTAAACAATGATTCTGAAATCTCAGCGAATGCCGGACATATGCGAAGTTAACTATTCGACGACGCTAATCGACGCGAGTTCGTATCCTATAACTAACACATTCAACTAAGCGATACAGAAAACAATTGACCAAAACAAGAGGTCTTGGAGAAGAAATGACGACTATGGACGACCAAGAAGAAAATTAAACCAATTGAATCTAACAAAGAACACACAAACAACACATACCTAGTTAAAAATAGATAGGAAAAAGGGAGATTACCTCGAACGCAATCGAAATCGAAGCAAAGCCCGGACTGTTTTGAGCTTGGCCTTGGATGTGAAGTCTAAAGGACTTTAATTGAGATGTTCTCCAGCGAGAACATCCCAATTAAACTCTATTAGGCTTCAATCTCTCTCGAATTCAACCGGAGATTCTAATTTGAAATCTAGGGTTCATAGGCTCGGATTTGGGGCTTTTGCATTTCTGGTTAGATTCAAGGCAAACGAAAGCCGGCGGGGGTACGAGGGAGGCCATGTGAGGGTTTGGGGTGAGTTTGGGGTGATTTGGCATTGGTTCGAGTTTGACTCGAATCTTCAAATGAAGATTCGAGGAGCTCCGGAGGGATTCGAGGTTACCGGAGGCCAGATTCGTGATGGGTGAGGTGAGGGGAAGATTTTGGCATTGGTTTGGGTTTGATTGGCCTACCGGAACCGCCGTGAGGCGATTTCCGGCAGGCGGAGTACGGCGGAGGAGGGCGGCGTTACACTGGGCTTTGAGAGCTTCTGAGGGACGAAGCAGGGGGGGGTCTGGCTTGGAAGGGGGGCGGGGTAAGGGATTAGGAATATATACCACGCGTGGGATTGGATCTAGGCCGTTGGATCGATTTAGATCGACGGCTTGGATCCACCCACTTAACGAAACGATGTCGTTCGGGTGAGTCTTGGACCGGGTATGTTTGGGTAATTGATTGATTAATTTGGGCCGTTGGATGATAAAATCCAACGGTCCAGATCGAATGCTACAATGATAGATGCTGGGACGGGTGTTTGGGCTGGATTAGAGGAAATTCGTTTGGGCCTGGTTTTTTAGGCTAAGTTTCGGCCCAGATCGGATCTACATGATGTACTATATGTGTAAGTGTATATATATATATATATGTATATATACATATATATATATATATATATATACACACATATGTATATATACTAACCTATAACACAACTCTATTTTTTACTACAATTAACGTACATAATTACATATCACCTAAAATGTAAATCACATGACTTCGATATCAAATACTAAGAATGCAAAACCTAGCATATATTTTTTGTATTTTTAATTTAAATAAATAAACGTGCACACAAAAAGATAAAATAACACAAAATCACAAAAATCATGCTCAACACGAAACTATTTTTATTTTTGAATTTTCTGGGAGTACTTC
Organism: Nicotiana noctiflora; assembly: GCA_032618575.1. NCBI lineage: Eukaryota > Viridiplantae > Streptophyta > Magnoliopsida > Solanales > Solanaceae > Nicotiana > Nicotiana noctiflora. Next base: position 105 of record JASVEL010011509.1, on the reverse strand, counting down.
TCAAGTAAGGCAAGTATTACTATTGTTTCATGTTTTGAAATGCTTAAATGGGTTAAAGAGAGCTTCTAGCTCCGTTGTTGATGTTGATTGGTCAGGCTGGCTTAG
>JASVEL010011508.1:0-82112 GCA_032618575.1 Nicotiana noctiflora | reverse complement strand
ATAATAAGAAGGTGTGCCCTCGAATGTTTGAAGTTGGACAACTTGTATTGAGGCGTATCTTACCTCATTGGGCTGAGGCAAAGGGAAAATTCGCGCCAAACTGGCAGGGACCATTTATGGTATCGCGGGTGTTGTCTAATGGGGCATTATATTTGACAAACATTGAAGGGAAGTACGTTGAGACTGCTATCAATTCAGATGCGGTCAAAAGATACTACGTATGATTCTTTTTCAATTGTATGATTGTATTTTGTTGTGATTTTGGAATTGAAATGATGAAGGCATTTTGTTATCTATCCAAACACTTTATCCATTGACATCCCCTTTGAGCCATGTTTGATATATTCTTTCATACCCCTCTCTCGGAATTGTTTATGACACAAAAGAAAGTAGCAAATAAAAAAAGAAGAAGAAAATGAAAATGAAAAAAAAAGAAAGAGAAAGAGAAAAGAAAAGGAAAAAAAGACAAAGAAATCGGGAAAAAGTCAAAATAAATTCATACATTGATGGCGTAGAATGAACTACGTCTGACTTGATCCCGAAAGGGTACGTAGGCAGCCTCACTGAGGTTCAGTCACAATAAAAGAAAAATCCAAAATTCCCCACATATTGAAACTGGGGCAGAAGTTATGTTTTTTAATTCTGAGAGCTGTAAATATTTTAAAACCCTCGTAAATTTTGAGACTTTTTACCTTTCTTTCTTAACCCATCCAAAAGCCACGTTACAGTCCAAAGAAAGACCTTCTGATCAATTTCAGGAAAGTAACAAGTGCAATGAAATAAAGGAAGAACGAAACATTGGACAACACCAGTGATATAGAAAAACAAAAAACAAAAGGAAAAATGGAAAATAAAAATAATGAGAGAGTCTCATTGGTGAAAACCTTAACCGGTACCGTCAGGCGACCGTGAGGTTGATAGAAATAAAATGAGAGAGTCTTGTCAGTGAAAACCTTTAATGGCACTGCAGGGCAATTGTGAGGCTGAGAGAGAATAAATGAGAGAGTCTTATTGGTGAAAACCTTTCGACGCACCATAAGGCGATCGTAAGGATTATTACGGGAAAAGAGAAAAAGCAACAAAAAAAAAGGATCGGTTTGGGTCGAGAACAATTTGGAGTCAGGATAATGGGTTGAACGAACTGGGTCGGAGTTTAAATACATGGCATGGTCAACAGAATCAGCCGATACACCCAGATAAGTTCTACCACCCCTCCAAAACACCCTTACCCTTTTGAGATTCATTTTTCTGCATTTCATTATTTGTCTTTTGAAAGCTAACTACTAGCTTCTGATGATAAGAGCTGAAACAACACTGGATCAGAAAAGAAAGAAAAAGTTGAAAAGAAATAAAGGAGTTTGGCGAACAGAGCCAAAAGAAAAGAAAACAAAAAGTGAAAAAACAAGAAAATATAAAAAGAGCTTGCAGGAGATAGTCAACCGAAAGACCACACAGTGGGAGAAAAAGCAAAAAAAAGAGGAAAGCAATAAAGGGCAGGGATGGCAGATGCCAGTTGCCAGCAGCTTATATCTAATAAGTTTTGTTTTGTGATTTAGACAGGAACAAATCGTCACTAATCACTTTAAAGTGAATGTGACCAATGTGGAAAGATAGAAAACATTAAAAAGAATGTTTGGCAATAAGTGAAGGAATTCATGGGTGAAAGGCATTCAAATCAAGAAAATACCAAAAACAAGAGAAAGGTATCATCTTTTAAATTCATACCATAGTTATCAAACTGAGGGAATACTTTTCTGCATTTTAATTTCATGCATCAGGCGCCCACCTGGATAACAAGGGAATACTTTTCGGCATTCGCATTTTCATGCATCAGGCGCACACCTGGATAACAAAGGAATATTTTTCTGCATCTGCATTTCATGCATCAGGCGCCCACCTGGATAACAAGGGAATATTTTTCTGCATCTGCATTTCACGCATCAGGCGCCCACCTAGATAACAAGGGAATACTTTTCTGCATTTGCATTTTCACACATCAGGCGCCCACCTGGATAACATGGGAATAAATTTTTGCAATTTTAATATCATGCATCAAGCGCCCACCTGGATAACAAGGGAATACATTTTTGCAATTTTAATTTCATGCATCAGGCGCCCACCTGGATAACAAGGGAATACATTTCTGCAATTTTAATTTCATGCATCAGGCGCCCCCTGGATAACAAGGGAATACATTTCTGCAATTTTAATTTTTGCTCAGGCGCCCACCTGGATAACAAGGGAATACATTTCAGCAATTTTTAATTTCTGTTAAGGCGCACACCTGTATAACAAGGGAATACATTTCTGCAATTTCAATTTCTGTTCAGGCGCCCACCTGTATAACAAGGGAATACATTTCTGCAATTTTTAATTTCTGCAACTTTGGTTTGTGTTAGCTAACATGAGTAACACCGTAACATAAAAATCCCATACTGGGGCAGAAGAAAAGTTTGTTGTTTTGTTTTGTTTTAAGCAGGTATCAGTTTGAAGGCAAGAAGTATTATCGAAAATCAAAAAAAAAAAGAAGGGGGAAGCAAGAAAAAGAAAACAAACAAAAAAGAAAGGCAGCATCACAGAAAGTCAAGGAAAAAGAGACAAGGAAGAGTAAAGAGACAAGAAGCTAGATAGGAACAATTGTAATTCGTAGAATCACAGCTTAGAATAGCTTCTTCATTTTACATTTTTTCCCCGGTGTAATAAGGAGTAAGTCAGCAAGACTCAACAGTGTCAATGCAACAGTGAGGCTGGCGGTTTCTAACTGCCAGACCTTCCCGAACTACACTGATCTGATTCCTGTTTAGCCCATGATATGTAGGCAACCTCTAAAGCAGGGTGCGGTCAAAAGGTTTTCAAAAGATGCTTTCACGGAATATGCCAACGTGCAAAAGTTTCTCATTACTGCTCACTTATCTTTGCATTGAAACTCTCCATATTCCCGAGCAAAGAGGGGCAGTTGTGAGCACGTGACTTTTGCACTAGGCAAATAAATTCCAAAATTAAAATAAATAGGATTTTTTGAGTGCAATTACATGATTTGTGTGATATTGGATGCATTTTGTGTGTTGAATAATATAAAACTTTAAAAAAAGAATCAAAAAATAATAGGAGAAGTGCTTACATTTTTAATTAATTAGTTTTAAAAGAAAAGAAAATAAAAAAAGAAGAAGAAGTATATAGCTTTAATAGCGGAAAATACAAAAAACAAATATAGTAGAAAATTGCCAAAAAATGCGAAAAATTAGCAAGGGTAGGAAATTAATTAACTTAGATAATACAAAAAGAAAATATGAAAATACAAAAAGATATATATATATATATATATATATATATATATATATATATATATATATATATATATATATATATATATATATATATATATATATATATATATATATATATATATATATATATATATATATATATATATATATATATATATATATATATATATATATATATATATATATGGCCAAATGCAGTCCAAATAGCTGGCCCAGTGCTTGAGCCCAAAGGATCCGGTCTATGATATTAATAGAATCTCAGCCGTTCATTGCATCACATCCAACGGTTGAGAATATTAGCGGATTTTTATTGGTAAATTAATATAAGAGAATTGATCGCAACCGTCCAATCCATTTGATCCGATGGAAGAGGTCATTGGTCTCATTATCAACAACACGACGTCGTTTAAGTAACGCTTAGTCTTGACCGTTGATCATCAGAGATCCAATGGCCAAGATCACCTTGTTGGCCACGAGTATAAAAAGGTATGGTCTCGTTGAGACCGGTCATTTTAAACAATCCAAACCCTAGCCGCCCAAGTTTCTCCCTTCTTCTCCACCTTCTTTGTCTCTGCAACCTCGCCGGCCATGGAGGCCACCACCTTTCATGGTGGTCTCCGGCCATCCCTTCACCCCAAACCTCTCTCATCTCACTCTCCTCCACAAACCATAACCAGAACCCCTTTAAAACAAACCCTAAAACCTTACTTCTTGAAACTCCGGTCATCAAAGTTCATCTCCGGTGACCCAAACAGCGAGAACCTTCCCCAAATCAACACCACAGAATCCCTGTGGCCTGATCTATCCCCCACACCCTTGGTTTCCCTCGAATCTGCCTCCATCTCCTCGAATATCCAAAAGAAAGTCGCTGGAACCCTAATTCCGGCGACTCAAACCAAACTTCCTCCCAAGATCTCACCTTTTCCCTTCTCTAAATACCCACCTCTAAACCAAAACCCCAAAAGACTTCATCTTGAAGTCTAACAAGAAAACCAGAAAAAAGATATAAAGAAATAACGAAAAAGAGAAAAGAAATCCAAAGAAAAGAGTGAAAAAGAGAGGAAAATGGGAAGCTCAGGGGACCGGCCCTGCTAAGCTAAGCCCCCCTCCCTCTCTATGTTTTGCTTGCTTTCTTTTTGTCTGCTCACTTTATGTTTTCTTTTGTTTTGTTATATCTTGGTGTTTTGATCTTGTTTTGTTTCTCTGGTTTAAAAGATCCGTCTTGATTTCACTTTTCTTCTTCATCTTCTGTGAATACTGTGGTTCCTGATTTGTTAGTTTTTAATATCTTTACCGTTCTTCTCTTCTGTTAACTGCATGATTTAGTTTTGGTTCTATGTTTAGCCATTTGATTCTCATTCTCCTTCATTGCATGTTTATACTAGGGATTTTTCTTTAATGTTGTTTATAACATCTCTTATGTTCTTTCATTTGCTAAATAGCATGCTAATCTGATTTAGTGATTCTGCTTCTCTCTTCTGTCACTTTTATATGATAGATTTAGGGATTTTCTTCATTTTGTTCTTCATTCTTCCTCATCTTATCTATCATACGCATGATTTAGATTTGGGTTGGTATTTGGAAAAGTTTTGGATTTATTGGGTTCTAGTTGTTATCATTCATGTGTTACTCTGTTAGAACCAATATCCTTGTGTCTGATATAGGCCATGTTTCATTTCTCTTGACTGCTTTGTGAGATCTAGGCTCTATGAGTCTATGTTCGTGAACTTTAAGTGTGTTCTGGGTCTTTCAGTGAATCATTCAACATAAAATGGTTGTAACTAAGCCTGATTGATGTTTAATTGACACTTTGCTACATGAAACTGAGTTATGTGAGTCTGATTGATTAAGATTCAACATTATCAAACTTCTTTTCTGAGTTTTAATTGATGGATGAACAATGTTTGGTTTCATTTGGTTATGTGTACAATTGTATGTTGAAATGGTTAAGTTTGCAATAGTGTTATGTTAGTATGATCAGTGTTAATGCCCATCATTCTTACGGGAATTGGTTATAGCTACAATAGTACTAAGTCTCATAATGTCACGACCCCAAATCCGGTCGTGATGGCGCCCAACACACTGCTAGGCCAGCCTGACCAATCAATAACAATAACAGAGCTAGGAGCTCGCTTTATCCCATTTAAACGCATCAAATCATAAAACAACAGTGATATATAAATCGAAAACGGGAAACCAAGTCCCAACACATACCAACTCCTATAGACCGAAGGGTCAAGAGTCATGAGGCTCTAATGAACATAAGTGTAATAATGGTTTACAAGATACCAAGTGCGGAAAGAAATATCAATACAGAATCAAAAGACAGTAGGAAGGAATATCGGGTCCTGCGGACTCTGCAGCTACCTCGAATATCCTACAGAAGTCGCCTCGAACAGCTACCGGATCACTGCTGAGAGGTACTTGGATCTGCACAAAAGGTGCAGGGAGTAAAATGAGTACTGCCAGACTCAGTGGTAATAAACAGGGGTAAGACAGCGCAGATAAGAAATCCGCAATAAAGCACTATGTAAAGCTGTAATCAAATTCCCTGTCACAGAATCAATATCAACTATACCTGTACCAACAAGACCAGAAAAATAGTATAACAGCTATCATATGTAGCTAAATGCAATGCAATGCATGATATGACTGCTACGGCGCGTAGCCCGATCCAATTTGGGTTCCCGTGCTCACTGTGGGGGTTCAGACTTCGGAGGGGCTCCTACAGCCCAAGCACAATATTACTGTGGCGTGCAGTCCGATCCAACACATATACCGCTGCGGCGCGCAGCCCGATCCACTACCAGTCAGCTAATATGCAAATATAGCCTCGCAGGCTCAAAAGTAGTTTTGAAAACATCTTTTATCATTTTTCAGTTGAAAACAGTAATATCAAGTTCCAGAGATTGGAAATAGCATGATAACAGAAATAGCTGCGGACTGGTAGTAAACTACCATGTCAATATCACAAGACTATGATAATGATCCTCGCAGGATCCAATAACTGGCTCACCGCCCACAAGTATACTCAACCGTCCAAGAAGGAGGTTCAACGCCTCAAGAGTAGCCAATATCACAATATAGTATGCAACCATCCGAGAAGGAGGTTCGACGGATCAAGAATAGCCTAGTATCATAACACAGTATCAACAAGTCGGACTAAGCCATAGTCCCCAATCACAATCGACCCCGCACTCACAAGAGAGTACGTGTCTCGCCGCTATACAATGTCACAAAGCGGTATATCGAGGTTTCGAACCCGCTGGTCATCACCCACATCTATTACTCACCTCAATACAACGTGACGACTACTCCGCTATGCCCTTGCCATGAGAATCAAGCTCCGCACGCGTAGAATCTGATCAAATACAGTAAATACACATCAAATTAGACCAATGGAACGATACCTAGTCAAAACAACTCAATTTACACCGAAATTCACAAAGTTGCCAAAACCCGACTTTCGGTATGCTTCTCGAAAAATTACAAAAGTCACATATTCAGAATCCACATCTCAATACGAGTCTAGGCATATAAAATTTACCAAAATCGGACTCCATTTGCCCACTCAAATCAATGTTTTTCTTTAATTTTATGCCTAGGGCTCAAACCCACCTTTAATCTTTCATTTACAGGGAATTAACCAAGGATTTCATGTTAAAGTGATGTAATTAAGCCACAAAACTTACCTCCGACGAATCCCCGATGAATTCCCAGCAATTTCCCGTCAATAACTTCTCTTAGAACTCAAAAATGGTGGAAAAATGACCCAAAATCGATTTTTATCAACTCACTCATTTCTCGGAAATCACTGTTCACGGTACTGTTCATGCGCGTCGACACTGTTCACGGGTTAATGTTCATGCGTGTCGACACTGTTCACCCGCGCGGTTACTGTTCACGCGCGGGAATTACTATTCATACGCTGCAGAAAAATGCAGCAGCAATACAGAAATTGCAGCACACAACCATTTTCACTAAAATGGCTCTAACTCCATCATACGAACTCGGAATTCGACGATTCTTTTTCTTATGGCTCCGTAATTTCGATACGGATCCAGTGGTTCAAACAAAACTGAATTCGGATCTCATTTACTCAGTACAATATCAATTTTTCTCGTTAAATAATTAATTTACATTTCACGTCAAAAACCCAATCGCGACTGGATGAAATTAGACCAAACTTTCCAGATCAGTCCTATAATTCATTATCTAAATTCTCAAAGTCCTGAAATCAAATTTGAATCTCTAGAACTAAAAATAGACCTTTGGATCATTACATTTATGCTCAAAACGGCAAAAATCTTCCAAAAATGACCCGTTGGGCATCTGAATCACGCCCGAGACCCCCGGGACCCCGACCAATAACACCAACCAGTCCCAAAATACGATACGAACTTGTTCCAAACATAAAAACACCTTCCTAAACATCAAAATCACCAATTACACACGGATTCAAGCCTAAGTTTCTTCAAAATTTCTGAAACTAACATTCGATCAAAAACCCGACCAAACGACGTCCGAATGACCTGAAATTTTGCGGACATATCCAAAATCACATAACAAAGATACAGGAATTTTCGGAATTCCATTCCGATCCTCGGATCAAAATCTCACCTACTGTTCGAATTTCGCCAAAATTCAACCTTAGCCAATTCAAGCCTATTTCTACACTGGACCTCCAAATTCAATTCTGATTGCTCCCCTAAGTCACAAATCACCTCCCGGAACTAACCGAATCATCAGAATCTGATTCTGAGCCCTCTAACTAAATAGTCAACTCCGGGTTGACTTTCCATATTCAAGTTTCCTTCAAAAAGGCTATATGCCTCATTTTCAATTAAATTCACTCCTAACTCACCCGATAGACTCTAACACTGATATAAAAGCATAAAATATGTAATTGCAACATAACAGGGTGGTAATTCCCGTGACGACGGGCCGGGTCATCACACATAAGTGGTTAGTTTTGAAATAGGTTAAAATTGAAAATCACAAAAAATAGGTTATAAATTAAATAAGTGACCAAGAGTGGTCAATTTTGCAATTGACCCACTCTGTAAGGTCTTTCACACACTGGCCCACCCTTAAATGGGCTAGTTGTGTAATAATTGGTGCAAGTTTGAAAATTCAGACTTACCAAGGCTTGAATTGAGCCCTGAATCACAGGTGGCTAGGCCTGCAAAGGCCTTAGCCAAGCCTGTGTTCAGTAATGGGCTTCAATTGCAAAAGCCAAGTCTCAACTTGAGACTGGTTAAGTTTTAAATAGTGTAAGTATAACAATAAAGCAGGCTAGTCCTGCAATTAGCTTAAAAATGAAATAAAAGTCTTTAATTAACAGAAATGAAGCAAAAATGGTTAAAATTAAAATAGTTCTTCAAGTTAAAATTGGCCAGTCCTTAAATACCAATACAAGGACAGGCCCTTAGTTAAATAAGTTAACGGGTAATTTAGCAGTAGCCTTAAGGGCATAAAGGGAATATAAATTGGTAAAATGGTAGATTAAATAGAGCATATATGGACATATGAGACATTTGTGCTCCTAATTTCTGATATTTTGCAGAGATTGAGGGGTATAATGGTCTCACTAAAAAGGGAAATCGGTAAAAATCAATAACTAGTAGGGACACTAAGGTAAAAACTTAAGAATAAAATCAAAAAGAACATTCCAGCACATGCTGGAAGGGATCTTGTAACAGAATTGAGGTGTAAAGTGTAGACTTAGTAAGTTTTAAGGGGAGGAAAATGGAATTAACCCATATTCTTTCCACCCAAGAAATCTGCCAATCTATACCTATAAATACACCCAAAAAAAGATTGATTAATGGCTGGGTTTTTCAATAGAAAATTCAGAGGGTAATACAATAGCAATAGCAAAATAGCTTTTTTGCATATTTCGAGTGAGAATCACTGTGCAATTAGCTGTTTGTGGGGTTTTTCTGCCCGTTTGTTGCTGGGTTTATTGTTCGTTGATTGATATGGTTTTCTGCTTGTTTGAGATTCAATCCTACACTATTGCTTGTGCCTTGTTGAAGTCTATTGTTGTTGCTTGCTCCTAACCCCTTAGATCTCATCAACTTCTTTTGCTGAACCAGGTACATACCCTGTTCGCCTGAAGATGTAATGCTGAAGTGCTAAAATGAAATGAAGTTCAAGTGTTAAAATCAATTGTTATTCTGTATTTTTAACTTACTTTTTTCATTAATAGTCTAGTATAGCTTGATCTGTAATTTTAAATGTAGTATGGCATGTATAAGTAGAAAATAAAACAAAAACAATGTAAAAGATAGAATGATAGAGGTAGCGTAATCTTAGATAGCATGTCACCTAGTTAAAGTAGGTAAAACTTCAAACACATAAGTTAAATAACCACAGTCTGAATCATTAACAGCTCTTTCACAGTAGTACTGTAAGTCATGATCACATAGTTAATCACATTTTGTGGATCTGCATTTAGATATAAATAAGTTCAAAAGAGAAAAACATTAGTTCAATCCATGATTCATTCGCGACTGAGTTAATAACACTGTAATGAGCTAACGTTGTAGTAAAAATCAGTAGTATAGCTGTGCTTAAGTCTTTGAATCACTTAAATGTAGATACTCAGGTTATTATGATTAAATAATTGAACTGTTTAATAATACTTTACCCAGGTAGATTGTCTCCTCTTAATTTCTTAGTTAAGCAATCTCAACATTAGTATAAGTCATTTAGCAGAAAACAAAAAGGAATAAAAATAGTTGATTCTCATAGACATTAGTTAGTTGTGATCTAGATTTAATATTGACAATCCTTGTGCAGTGATCTTCCTCTTTTGATAAATAAAAAATGCAATTGATTTTCATTCTCAGTTTATCCTTATCAGTTTTAGTATGAAGTCTTCCTGTTTACTGTCATTTGGTTTGGGCCTAATATGTAACGTTGGCCTGAACTATCATATGAAGTTGAATGGGCTATTAAACAGAAGCGTGAAGATGGCCTGGGTCACTAAGACCCAGTACCTATTTAAATATGGGTACAGAGGCCGAGGCCCAATAAATGCAATGATAGTGGCCTGTGCCCAATTCTGAAATGATAATAAATAATTAAGGAAAAAACCAGTATAGAAAATATAGTGAAACAAGTAGGATTGGACTATTAAAATTTAATCGGGATGAGCCTCATATGACACCTAATAGTGGGGCCCCTTTAGTAATGAATTGAAATGTAAATAGATTCGGGAAAGCTAATAGTGAATTCCATAGCTTCTCCCAAAAGATTTAAAAGCTGTTAGACATTATTTGGCACGTTTAATACACTTTCCTTAAATACGTGTATGCACTTGATGTGACTCAAATCCCAAATCCTGGCAAATCCGAAATGTACTAAGGGTCATAGGCATACTGGTTGGGGTGTGACTAGAGGTGCGTTTTCGCAATGTCGCAATTCTTTAAAAAATATTAAAAGTAAAAGAACATACATATTGTTTAAAATTTATAACAAGTCAAATAAGATTGAGAATGATGGTTAAGCGACCGTGCTAAAACCACGGAATCCGGGAATGCCTAACACCTTTTCCCGGGATAAAGAGTTCCTTATCCAGGTCTTTGTTTTTCGGACTATAATAACAGAGTCAACTTCCTCGGATTCGGGATTAATCGGTGACTTGGGATACTATTATCTTCCCTAGTGGCGACTCTCAAAATGAAATAAAATCCCGAACCGATTGTCATTTATGTGGAAAAACTCCCTCCTCTTTGTTGTTATATCTGTCTTGGGTATTAGAACACTGGGGTATACCCTACGTATCTTTCCAAATGGATCGGTACAAAGCCTTCTCTTGGGGTAGTAAAAAGGGAGGTGTGACAAAAAGTTGTTGTTGTTGTTGTTTCCCCAATTTCTTTGTTGTGAACTACCTTGGTCATACCTCCATTGTTGGTTGCCTTGCCCTTGCGGGTTTGGCCTCCATTGGTTTTGTGATCCTTGACCTTGATAGTATTGCCTTTGGTATCCTCCTCGGGGGTTGTTGATGTAATTAGCCTCTTCAAAATCTTCATTAGGAATGGGTGGCATATCCTCGATGACGTTGACCTTCTTCGTTTGATTTTCCGTGAACATCTTGGTCAACGCATTAACATTTGTGGCTAATCCCGCAATGATTTGGTCTCTCTCTTGGTTTTCCTTGATCAAATTCGTCAAAGAAGGAGACCCATAAGCTATTCCACCGGATGTATCCTCAGAATGCCATGCTTGATTATGTTTGGTCATCTTGTCTAGGATTTGAGTTACCCTAGCAAAAGACTTATCCATAAAAGATCCATCCACTGCATTCTTCATAATGGCATCGTTCATGGGATCAAGACCCATGTAGAACTTCTCAAGCAAGATAGAATCAGGGAATCCGTGATTTGGCGACCTCACCAAATATAGTTTGAAGTGATCCCAAGCCTCATGTAGATGTTCCCCTTGTTGTTTCTTAAAGAAGAAGATTTTGTCTCTAAGCTCAGACTTCTTACTTTTGTGGGAACCATTTTGCTAGGAATGCCCGGACGAGTTCGGGCCATGATCGGATTGAATTGGGTGGCAAGTTTTGAAGCCACCTCCTTGTATCACCGGCCAATGATTATTTGAAGACTCTCAAACTTAAAGCATCTTCAGAGACATTGGTTTGTTTGTGCATAGCACACACCCCTAGAAAATTCCTTAAATGTTGAGTTGGGTCGTCATTGGTGGAATTCCTGAAAAACCCTTCCGCTTTGAGCATGAGGATTAGACCATGATCCACCGTAAACGTTGAGGCACCAACATCAGGGGGTATGATTGCATTTGTGTCATCGATATATTCATCGATATCCGCAAAAGGATTTTCTTCCCCTTCGTCCTCGTAGTCAGACATTGTACACTATCACACCAAGCAAAGCAAGCAAAGTGTGATGGAATAGAATTAGATATCAAGTAAAGTACACACTAATGAGTAATTTCAAAACCGTATTCCCTGGCAACGACGACATTTTTTGGTGACGTCCAATTCTACTACTAAAAAGTAATAGACACGATCGTACGCAATATAATTAAGCCAACTATGAGTCGGGCTCGAATCCCACAGAGAACAATGTGTAGGCGATTAGGAATTCAAGAAAATTATCGCTACTTGCGCTAAGCCAAACAATAAGAATTTGGGTTTTGAAAATGTTTATATCTAAATGAAAAAATGTAAACTAACCTAGAAAGCAAAAAAAAATGATCAATGGCTACAAGTATGAATGCATCGGGAATTACACTCAAGTAACGATCCAATGTATTTCACGATTTTACAAATATGAGCGAGTATATGTTAATTAGGCACGGATAATAATTCTTAATTAGCTTCTTCCGAAGACTAACAAGTCTTTCTAATTTTGATTAGGGATAATTCAATTAGGAAGTCTTGTTTGTCTTCGGAAGAAGCTAATTAAGAATTATTATCCGTGGCTAATTAACATATACTCGCTCATATTTGTAAAATTGTGAAATACATTGGATCGTTACTTGAGTGTAATTCTCGATGCATTCATACTTGTAGACATTGATCATTTTATTTTCTTTCTAGGTTAGTTTACATTTTTGCATTTGGATATAAACATTTTCAAAACCCAAATTCTTATTGTTTGGCTTAGCGCAAGTAGCGATAATTTTCTTGCATTCCTAATCGCCTACACATTGTTCTCTGTGGGATTCGACCCCGACTCATAGTTGGGTTAATTATATTGCGTACGATCATGTCTATTACTTTTTAGTAGTAGAATTGGACGTGACCAAAAATTGGTCGCAATTCCCATCAATTGTTCGCAATTGCGAACCGTGCAGGAAAACGTTCCCTACTTCTTTTGATCTTCAATGTACTTCTGGAAGTCTTTCTTGAGACATAGGTGTAACGACCCAACCGGTCGTTTTGAGCTACGGTGCGTCACTCAGCAATTTGAGGCCATGAGCAGCTTCATCTCAGGTATATTGACTTGTGTGTATGGTCAGAATTAAAATTCAAGAAGTTTGGAGTCAAATCTAAATGGAAATTCTCCTTTTGAAAGCTTAAAGTTGAAGAAATGAACAAGGATTGGAATTTTGAGTAAATGACCTTGGAATTGGGATCTGAAAGTTCCAGCATGCTCGTATGATGATTTTGAACTTGGGCGTATGTCCAGATTTGGTTTTTGATAACCCGTGAGCATTTCGGCGTATATGGTGGAAGTTAGTATTTTAGAAGAATTTCATAAATTTGGGTTGGAAGGCGGTTTACAGTTATAGATGTCCATTTGGGATTTCGGAGACTGGGAATAGATCCGTACGGTGATTTTGGAGTTGGGAACGCGATCGGAAGTGAATTCGGATGTCCGGAGGTCATTTTGAAGTGATTTGGCTAAATATAGGAATTTGAAGGTTTATGAGAAAATTCGATCGGAAGTGAAAATTTTGATATCGGGGTCGGAATGCGATTCTGAAAGTTGGTGCAAGTCCGTAATGTCGAATTTGACTTGTGTGCAAACTTTGAGTCAATTCGGATCGATTTTGGTAGGAAATGGGACAATTAATCTCTTTAAAGAAAGCTTAAGTTGGAAACGTCAACCCAACGTTGACTTATGAGTTAGAGGGCTCGGAACTGAATTCTCGATGATTCGGTTAGTTTCGGGGGATGATTTAAGACTTAGGAGCGCAATCGGATGTAATTTTGGAGGTCCGGTGAAGAAGTTAGCCTATTTTGGCGAAGTTGGAATTTTGGCGGAATCCGATCGATAGGTGATATTTTGATCCGGGAGTCGGAATGGAATTCCGACAGTTGCAGATAGCTTCCTTAGGTGATTTTGGATATGTTTTCAAATTTTCAGGTCATTCGGACATCGTTTGGTCGGGTTTTTGATCGAATGTGAATTTTGAAAGTTTAAGTTTAAGTTTGAATCGAATTCTAGGATTTTGGTGATTTTTGATGTTTAAGGAAGCGTTTTTATGATCCGAGCAAGTTTGAATGAAGTATTAGGTTGAGTTTGAGTTTTTGGTTGTGGTCTCGGGGATCTCGGATGTGTTTCGGATGTCCAACGGGTCATTTTTGGAAGTTTTTTGCCGTTTTGAGCATAAATGTAATGATCCAAAGGTCTAATTTTAGTTCTAGAGATCCAAATTTGATTTTGAGACTTCGAGAATTTAAATCATGAAATATAGGACTGATCTGGAAATTTTGGTTTAATTTCATCCAGTTGCGATTGGGTTTTTGACGCGAAATGTGAGTTAATTGTTTAACGAGCGAAATTGATGTTAGACTGAGTAAATGAGATCCAAATTCAGTTTTGTTTGAACCACTGGATCCGTATCGAAATTACGAATCCATAGGAAAAATAATCGTCGAATTTCGAGTTCGTATGATGGAGTTAGGACCATTTTGGTGCAAAATGGCTGTGCTGCAATTTTTTTGAAAAAGCTGCTGCATTTTATGAATAGTGAACAGTAACCGCGCGTGAACAGTAACCGCGCGGGTGAACAGTGAATAGTGTCCCACGCGCATGAACAGTGTCCGCGCGTGAACAGTACCGACGAAAATTCTGGGCAGTATATCCGCGATTTTGGGTCATTTTCCTCCATTTTTTTTGAGCAACTTGAGAGCTTTTGGACAGAAATTGACGGGGAATCGCTGGGATATCATCGGGAAATCATCGGGGGTAAGTTTTTTGGCCTTAATTCGTTAGTTTATCGTGAAATCCGTGATTATTTCACCGTTAATGGAGGATTAATGGAGGGTTTTAGCCCTAGGCCTAAATTATAGAAAATCATTGATTTGAATGGGCAAACGGAGTCCGATTTTGATAAATTTTATATGCACGGACTCGTGTTGAGATAAGGAACCCGAATATATAACTTTCGTAATTTTTCGAGAAGTGTACCGAAAGTCGGGTTTTGGCAACTTGTGGGTTTTGGTGTATTTTGAATTGTTTCGATTGGGTAATGCCCAATTGGCCTATTTTGATGTAATTCTATTGATTTTTATAAGATACTACACATGTGGAGGTCGATATTCGTAGCAAGAGAGTTGTCTCTTAGTGATTTTGTACCGGAGTCGAGGTAAGTGGCTTGTCTAACCTCGTGTGGGGGAATTTTCACCCCTAGGATATTATGTGATAATTTAAATGCCTTGTACGCGAGGTGACGGGCGTGTACATGCGCTGGTTGTTGAACACATACTTTATTTAAAATGTTCGATGAGTGATATTCCTGTCTTTAGTTGTTAATTTGATATTTTACCGGTAGTAGTTAGAAAAGCATGATTAGGTAGTACCTAACTGTTTAGTTGCCTAATTGCCTTATTTTTTATAATTATTGGTACTATTTTTCGGTGAAGTTGTAGTTAAGCATAATTTATTCTCTCTGTGTATTCCTTTATTTGTTGTGCTTGTGGACTGCGGGTTCGATTCCCGGAGACCCAGGGCTGTGGGTTCGATTCCCAGAGACCCGGAGTGATATTGGTAGGGACTACGGGTTCGATTCCCGAGATCCTGAGATTTATTGAAATGTGGACTACGGGTTCGATTCCCGAGATCCCGAGATTTATTGAAATGTGGACTACGGGTTCGATTCCCGAGATCCTGAGATTTATTGATTATTGGTAAGGACTGCGGGTTCGATTCCCGGAGATCCTGAGCTATTGAGATATTATTGAGACATGGGCTGCGGGTTCGATTCCCGGAGACCCAGAGGTACTGAGAATGGGACTGTGGGTTCAATTCCCACAGGTCCTGGATTTGTTTTATTGAGTTGACTATTTGTTGTTAGTTTAATTGTAGACATTTGCAGTAATCATCTTATTGTTGTTAGTTCGGGAATTATTATCATTTAAATTGTTTAATTTGTTATCATTATTATATTATTGTTTCTCAGTAGGGCCCTGACCTTCCTCGTCTCTACTCCATCGAGGTTAGGCTTGGCACTTACTGAGTACCGCTGTGGTGTACTCATGCTACTCTTCTGCACACTTTTGTTGTGCAGATCCAGGTACATCAGAGCAGGCTCGAGCTAGGTGATTTCCGCAGCTTTTATGGAGACCTCGAGGTATGATCTGCTACGTCCGCAGATCCGGAGGCTTTCCTTCTACTCTAATAGTACTAGTTGATATTTCTCTTCATTTCGTTGTTAGATACTCTTTACACATAGAGCCACGGTTGTATTTCTCTTTTAGTCTGTGTTACCGTGGGATTCCGGATCTTGGTAGTGTTTTATTCATTGTGTGACGGATGTATGTGTCAAGTGGCACGGATTACATATCTTTTTATGCTATTTTTCCGTTGTTTCTCATTTAAGTATTTATAACTTGTATATTCCGCAACGTGTTAGGCTTACCTAGTCGTGGGGACTTGGGTGCCATCACGACATGTTCACAATTGGTGAACTAGGGTCGTGACAAGTTGGTATCAGAGCTCTAGGTTCGTAGGAGTCACGGGACACAGACCGGTTACTTAGATTCTCGCTGATCGATACGGAGACGTCTGTATTTATCTACGAGGGGCTATGTAACTGTTTAGGAAACTCTTCAATTCTTTGAATTCTTTATCGTGCGTCATTTATTCAGTTGGAGCTTATGTCATATTTTCTTTTGCATCCACTTGTGTATTGAAATTGCGCACTCGGTATCAAGTATGCGCCGACGGTTCGTGACGCTGCAGAGAGAGATCTCAAGGGAGTCAAGAATTTACTCAACCATTGTTACCGCGTGTCATCCATATCGATAATGCAAGAGAATTGAGAGATCTTCAATTGTGCACATAGGGGTGCACTAGGTTCTGACATTCGATTGATAAGTACGGTCTTGAGAAGGTTTACTTAACTGCCTAATCGTCACAGCAATGGTAGAATCACAAGGTGGATGTAGATCTAAAGATAGTTTATGGTAATAAAGACTATATGGTTCATATGAGATAATTATTTAGCGAAGGATTCAGCCAGCAGAGATACTGGGGGATATGAGTTTAACTGTCTTAAGAAGGACGTGTGCCAAACGAATGTCTTGGGCTGTCTTATGATGAAGACGTACAAATGATAAAGGCTATTGTCACGGATTAGCAAGATGTGTCTTATGGCTTCGTGCCAAGTGAAAGGATTTCACTATCAACGACCAAATTATGGGTCATGTATCATATCAGATTTGGCCTGCGCCGTATTTAAGTGCTATTCAAAAGTTCTTTGAAACTGGCGCATATGCAAGAGTTGAGGCTTGTATGGTATGATGTTGGGACTTTTGATGTTCCTGTATCCCTAATAAATTCTACCTTTCACTATCAGCAGGGAATATTTCGGTGAAGGCTACATGGTGCTTCGTAGGTGTGAGAATCACAATATGTCTTAAGCTGTCGCGGTAAATAATGCTCGATGCATGGAGCGAGAAGATGTTTGGTTGTATTGGGATGAGGTCATACCCTATGGTGTTAGAGTGCTAATAGAGCACATGTGGTTATATTCGTTAGATCAAGTGAGTTGCAGTTGAATAATAGTAAATGACTCGAGAGAATGGTTCTAATGTGTTCGAGAGTCGTGTAATAGTGGCTTTGGGCTAAGTGGGAGAGTCCCACCGCTTAAGATTGGGTTGCATGGTTAATTACCTGTGTGAATTATGGATATTAGCGTATTAATGGGTTATTTGCAGCTACGGAAAAAGACTATGAGTGGTAATTTAAGTATATGAATTGTTGAATGCATGTTATGGTTAGCCTTGCTGGCTCATGTTCAAACTTGAGGGAAAATTTATGATTTATGCCTCGTATAGGTGCAGGCTTCGCGGGAAGTGATTCCGCTGGGTGCTTTATCGAGAGGGTATTCATATGTTATAAAGAAATTCAGTAGAGTTGGTTGCGTACTCGGGGCAAGTTAGAACCGGATGGTTCTCAATAGCGGTCCTAGTGAATTCAAGAGGTAAAGTGTAGTGCTTGATAATTTTGAATCATATAAGTACAGTTGAGGCTCAAGCCTTTAAAGCAACTTAGGAAGAAAGTACAAAAACAATCTATGATGTTTTGACTTGTGGTGTAGCATTTGAGAGGCGTGAAATGGTCTACGTTCTTGAGATAGCATGGCCTCATGATTTCAGGTCATTCGGGGTGAGTGTGGTTGAAATAAGTTAGGTATTGAAGGGAGATATTTACATTATAGGGCAATCCGGGATAAACTGGAAGAAAGTAGATTGATTAGCCAAAGTTGAGTTGGCATATTGGTGCCAATGATCAGTTCATGTAATGTGATCGAATTATGCATGTGATTTGTGGCGGTGCATTTGAGGTTTGTCGGCCGCAGTGTTTGATGGTATTCTGAAGTATTCTTCTGTTAGGGCCTGTTATGAGTAGGCAGATCTCGGAAAGGGTTATGGTGACTTAGACCACTACTTAGAGATTGGCATATACAACGGTAATGAGAACTCGCCTATGTGTTGCTATAGTTCTCCTGAAGTGAGTTAAATGGGAAGTATTATGTGATGAAGTATTAGCCTATCGTCAGTTCTAGAGCTATGATGGAAATTGTGTGTATCGTATATCGGCACGTGGGGTGCAGTGAGTAGTATGAAATTTGAAGTAAGGACCAAGGTCACAGTTTGGTCAATAAATGTGATATAAAGAGCTCGGATGAGCAGGAAAGGAGTTTCAGTGTTTTGAGTAAGATGGGTATTAACATCAGTATCATTCGAGGTCGGTGTCCTGTGAGAAAGGCTTTGCATCCCGATTAGGGACTCCTGATCGCTTTTTAGTGTTAGTGCAGCCGATGGGTTGAATGTGCAGGCCCGTTTAATTATTCGGAAGATGGTGGGAGCTTGCCCCACAAGAAGATTGTATAGCTATGACATGTAGTCACTTAATTGGTTAAAAATTTAAACCAGTATGAGGATTTTGGTGATATCATCCATTTGAAAATTTATACCCGGAAGGAACTCTGCTTATTGGGTTATAGACCTGTGAAATACTATTGACTTAGCTTGGCACGACCAGGATAGACTTAAGGTCGGTGGATAGATTTAAATGTGGAAGTGAGCCTTGCATCAGGCCGTTTATGTTTCTTCCAGCAATGCGCCCTTTATGGAGGGATAGTCGCGGTCTTATTTTCGCGGTTAGTTAATTCATGTAAAGATATATTGCACCGTATGAGTGTGAGACGGCTTGGTAAGTTCCTTATGTGTTGAGGTTCCGCTCAGCGGTGATGTTATATGAGCATGATGGCTCTCGAGACTCAGATAATATACCGCATGATAATAGGTGAATTTGACTATATTTATGCCCTAAATAAACACTCTTTATTGTTGTTTTGATATTATTTATGATGACAAAATACTTTTATTAGTGTTCTTAGTGTGTTATAGGTACACTTGAGCTAATGAAGACTAAAAGAGCAAGTTTTGGAGTCAAAAGATGGTGAAAAAGGCCAAAATGTGGTACAAGTCAAGAACTTATGTTGAAAGTAGCCGAGAAGGTGTGATTCCGAGCTATATGGATGGTATGGAATGAATTTAAGTGATTTGGAGCTTTGAAGTCTGAGTAAAAGCTCAAGGAATTAAGCCGGGATCGAGTTCGGGGGTCAAATTTGATAAGTGTAGAACAAGCGAAGAATGGATGAGGCATATTGTGCACTGTTTAGTAAATTGGACATAACTTTTCGTTCAGATCTCCAATTTGGCTCCATAATATATGGTTGGAAAGATAATTCAAAGGGCTACAACTTTCATGTTTTGAGTTTTTCCAAATTCGCAACGGAACAGGGTTAAAAACCGCGGTTTCGCCGCGACCGCGGATGAACCGCGGAAAAACTGGCTCTCTGAAGTTTTACTGTTCGCGGTCCGTCCGCGGCCGCGAACGAACCGCGGAAGTCACCGCTGCAGCAAATCCCAATTGGACTCAAACTTAGTTTTTAAGCCCTAAAACCTCTATATAAACCCCTAGTTTGCCCCATAGAGGCATGTACTTTATTTCTTCAATACTTTTGCAAGGTTTTAGTAGGAGAGATTCCTCTCAAACTCTTTCTTTATTTTTATATCAAGCAATTCTTTATGATTTCAATTATTATTCTTGTTTCTTCAAGCATGAGTAGCTAAATTCTTTTCTAAGGTTTTGATGGAACCTATTGATAGATGAACTTATCGTTTATGTGATTACAAATTGTGACTTAGATTTCTATTTGTTCAACTTCATTCTTATTGTAGTTAATTGGTAGACGTCCCAATTAGCGGTGCCTATTTAGTGTGCATAACTTGGAAAAGAGTGCATATTTAGGTTTATTGTTGAACAACACCACACCTAGGTTATTAGAGGAATCTATAATTTTAGGCGTAAAGACGGGATTAGGAATAACGAAGTCTTGGGTGCAATCTAAAGTGAACTATTCAAATTAAAGCTAGCTAGGGTAGCTCGGGAGAGTGCACTAGTAAATTATTGTAATTGCTCGGGAGAGGGTTACGATACACATAGCGTTCATGATTGATAGAATATATTAACAATTTGTATGAGCATAACGATAAGGGATTCCGTCAATAGGGGAAATCAATACCTTAGTTCTTCTCTATATTGTTTTATTCAACATTCAATTCTTTCTTTTAAAGCATTCTTTAATTCTTGCAAACTAGCTATTCGAAAATCATACACAAAGATATTCTAAATTTTGGGAACTTGATTCGTAAGTACTCTTGGGTTGTGAAAGTTGCAATTGGTAGGTTAATTCTCCGTGGGATCGATCTTGGACTTATTAAACCAAGTTATATTGACTACGACCGTTGCTTGGACGTGAATCAATTTTGGCGCCGTTGCCGGGGAATTAACGGAATTATCAATTGCCATTGCCAGAACTTCAAGATTCTTGTGTATTCAGGTTCTTTCTACACTCTACATTGAATATTTTGACGTTTGTTGATTTGGGTATTCAGGTGCATGCCTAGAAAATCTGCAAGGACTGGAGAACTAATCGAAGGACTCTCGGACCCCGAGCAAACTTTCCGGGCACGTAACAAAGCCATCAAACAAATTCAACAATCTCAACAACCAATCAAACTAGACTTCGACATGGGTGACATGAACGCTCAAAACCAGCAAGCAAGGCTAAACATGCAAGAGGCACAGGAGGCACAAGAAGGTGCATTGTTCGACTGGGCACAACCCACAGCGGATAATTTGGCAACTGCCATCGTTGTGCCAGCAATTCAAGCCGAGTCTTTCCAGATTACCAACAACATGCTTCACTTGTTGCAAAACAAGGGATTATTCTCTGGGTCTCAGGTTGAAGATCCACAGCAGCACCTCAAAAACTTTCTATCAATATGCAAAACACAAAGGCAACCGAATGTAACTCCGGAAGCTATCGGATTACTACTTTTTCCATTCTCAGTTACAGGAGCAGCACAGATATGGCTAAACTCACTCCCAATAAACTCCATTGCAACTTGGGATGAGTTAGTCAAACAATTCCACAACAAGTTTCATCCACCCAATAAAACAGCTCAACAAATTGATGAGATTGTGAGCTTCAAACAAAAACCATTGGAAACACTACATGAAACTTGGGGGAGATTCAAAGGCATGCTTGTTATGTGTCCTCACCATGGGATTCCTGAGCAGATGTTGGGTCAAAGGTTCTACATGGGGCTTTCTGATAGTATGAAGAATATTGTAGATGCCTCAGCAGGTGGGGCTTTTCTGAGCAAGACTTGGAGAGAGGGCCAAAATTTGTTAGACAAGATGGCTCAAAATTCCGGGTGGACGTCCAGGAATGCTCCTATCACGCCAGTGGTACACTCTATACCTCTGGATCCATCCAACACTCTGGAGGAGAACATGGCAACTCTATTGACACAAATGAGCATCCTAATAAAGAAGGTGGAAGAATCAGGGGTCAAGCAACAAGTTCACATTGTAGACACTACCAATGGTGGTTTATGCACATCCTGCATTAGCCAACCCATAAGTAATCCATGGGCTGCAGACCAAGAACATCACCACCAGCATGAGGATATGAACTATGTGGCTAACTATGGAGGACAGCGACAAGGTAATCAAAACTGGGGCCAACAGGCTCCAATGCAATACAGACCTCCCCAGCCACAATTCAATGCAGCAGGTATGAGGCCACCACACAACATGGCTCCATATCCTAGACCTCAGAATTTCGACAATCAGCAGCAGGGATATTATCCACCTCCACCACAGCAAGGGGGTAGACATGACGATGGGTTTGCAGAATTGAAAGCTATGATGCAGCAGGTAATCGGGTCAAATGCCAAAACCAATGAGAGAATAGATGCACATGACGCAGCAATCAAAAATATGGAAGTGCAGATGGGGCAGATTGCTATGTCACTAAACAATCGGCCTCAAGGGAAATTACCTGCAGATACTCAAACGAACCCAAAGGACCAAATCCTAAAGCAAATAATGGCAGTGACTCTGAGAAGCGGTAGAGATCTTGATGCTGAGAATGAAAGTGAAAATATTGACAGACAGGCTGAGACACCTGCGCCATTGCACATTGAACTGGATGAATCCACAGGATTGACAAAAGCCACGGTCCAGCCAATTGCTGATAATAAAGAAGCACAACAGGGAGCGGAAAAAGTAGCCGAACAGGTAGAGCAGCAGATTGATGAGAAAGCGATAGACAAAGATAAATCCCAAGTCACCGGGAAGAAGAGGCCTCCACCACCATTCCCCCAAAGGTTGGCCAAACACCAAAAAGAGGAACAATACAAAAAGTTCTTCGAGATGCTCAAGCAAATCCAGGTAAACATTCCATTAATTGAAGCTTTAAAAGAAATGCCTGGTTATGCTAAGATGATGAAGGATTTAATGTCGCGGAAATTTGATTTCCAAGACTTGGCCACAGTTACACTCACACAGACTTGTAGTGCAGTAGTCTCCAGACCCATTGCTGAGAAGCTATCTGATCCGGGTAGCTTCACCATCCCATGCACTATAGGGAATTATGCCTTTACTAAGGCTTTATGTGATTTGGGGGCAAGCATTAATCTCATGCCCTTAGTTATCTATAAGAGGTTAGGTATTGGGAGAGCTAGACCCACCTCTATGCTTTTACAGCTTGCTGACAGGACGGTTAAGCGTCCATTTGGTATTATAGATGATGTGCTAATCCAGGTTGGGAAGTTCGTGTTTCCCGCCGATTTTGTTATTCTTGATTGCAAGGTCGACGAAGAAATTCCTATAATCTTAGGAAGACCATTCCTAGCCACCGGGAGAGCTCTAATTGATTGTGAGACTAGGGAACTCAAGATGAGGTTGAATGATGAGGAAATCATATTCAATGTGCAAAAATCCATGAGGCGCCCTAGTGAGTTCGCAAATTGCTCTCTCATTGATGCGGTTGATGTGATAGTGGAGACAGATGATGCAGAGTTGACCATTGAAGATCCACTTCAAGCATGCCTGATGAACTTGGAAGAGGTAAATGGTGAAAGTTTAGCAGAATGGGTACTATCTCTGGAAGGCAAGGGGTTTTGGGAGAGAGAGCTTGAATTTGAGCCTTTACACTTAGAGAAAAGAGAGACCCCTCCTGCAAAACCATCCATAGAAGAGCCGCCAAAGCTGGAGCTTAAACCACTACCATCTCATCTCAGGCATGAATTTCTAGATTCTAACTCCACTCTACCTGCTATTACTTCATCTGGTTTGCTAGATGTGCAGGCTCAAAAGCTTATACAGGTACTAAAAGAATGCAAGACTGCCATTGGGTGGACCATGGCAGACATAAAGGGGATCAGCCTTGCATACTGCATGCACAAGATTCTCCGGGAAGAGGGGCACAAACCTTCTAGGAAACGCAAAAGAAGGCTGAACCCGAATTTGAAGGATATGGTGAAAAAGAAAGTGATAAAGTGGCTAGACACGGGGTAGATCCCAGGTAAGTTGTCTCACCCTTCTGTGCTATACGTGTATTATTATGCCATGAGGACATGGCATATTTTTAAGTGTGGGGTGGGAAACTTATCTTGTACATGATGTATATATTAGTGTAGTAAGTAATATAAAATAATAAAAATACAAAAAAAAATCAGAAAATTTTAAAAATCCAAAAATATGAGTAGAGGACTCTTCCTGATGACGGACTATTTAGGACAAGTACTCTTGAGGGAAGTAGTCCACGTAGGAATTTTTCTTTCTTTTATTTTCTTTTTATAGGTAATGTATCATTCCCCCTTGGTTTTTCTTTTGACCACGGTTCTTTTCCAAGGGTTTTTATTTGAACCGGGTTAGGTAGATTTTTCTTTTCTTAGGATTAGAGGTAAAAGGGCAACATGTAACCCCGAATATGCACATTAGCAAAAGCGTAAATTGAACTTGAGAATGTATCTTCTAAACTTGATTGTAGAATCTCAATATGCCTTAAATTGCACAATAATGCTTGCTTGAACATTGATAGGATTTTGTAGATAAACCGGATTCCAAATGAGTTGCATGCCATGTGTGTGTGAGGTTTTTACTTACATTGTATGTTGTACATGATGCCTAGAACTTGCCCTGTGTGTTTGCAAAGCGAAATAGAAGTTATTCGGTTGTAGAAAGGATAGAGGCATTTCTTTGTGTAACCCCATATATCAATAGACATGAATTCACCCGTACATTATATCTTAGTTAACCCCTTTGAGCTTAAAGCCTATTTCTTTGATAACCCTTGAATGTTCTTAAAATTATTATATTTGTTCTACTTTACCTCCTAGAAGCACTTGTATTGTAATGAATATGCAAAAGTTTAAGTGTGGGGTGAAGGGAAATTGAAAAGGGAAAATCAAGAATGAATGGTAGAAAATAGTAAGCTGGCCAAAATAATATAAATGTGTTGCAAAGCAATGAGAAAAAGAGCTATATCAATGTATATATGAAAATTACAAAGGCCAATTACACCAACAAAAGAAAAATGGGGATTAAAAGTAAATAAAGGTGAATAAATGTTTACGGGAGACATAAGGAAGAAAACTAAAAAGGGAAAGTGGTGAAAGAGAAAAGAAAAGTGCTTAGGGAGGCTAGTCACTATACCCAAAAGTATCCTACCCGTCCCATAGCCTACATTACAACCCTTAAAGACCTCTTGATCTATGATTGGATAACTCGATTAGTGGAGTATTACACTAGGGGCAAGCCTATGGTGTGTCTGTATTCATATAAATGTTCTTTGTTGAGAGTGAGTGAATTTTTCAACATTTATAAGTTCCATGTATTTGAATGGTTAATGTGTGGGATTTTCTCTCAATAAATTGTGTGAGGGCATGTAATTCAAAAGGAAGAAGGTGAATTTGCAAGTTTTTGGTAATAAGTAGAGTAAGTAATAATGTGCGGGCATGAGAATTTGCGGTTAAGTAAAGATTATACATATCTTAGGTTGTTCATGTATAATAGCTTTTGTGATATAATTTGGGGGATACATAAATAAAATTGGCCTAAAGTGTGATTAAGGTTGCTCGAGGACGAGCAAAGGTTTAAGTGTGGGGTATTGATAATAGGTGAATTTGACTATATTTATGCCCTAAATAAACACTCTTTATTGTTGTTTTGATATTATTTATGATGACAAAATACTTTTATTAGTGTTCTTAGTGTGTTATAGGTACACTTGAGCTAATGAAGACTAAAAGAGCAAGTTTTGGAGTCAAAAGATGGTGAAAAAGGCCAAAATGTGGTACAAGTCAAGAACTTATGTTGAAAGTAGCCGAGAAGGTGTGATTCCGAGCTATATGGATGGTATGGAATGAATTTAAGTGATTTGGAGCTTTGAAGTCTGAGTAAAAGCTCAAGGAATTAAGCCGGGATCGAGTTCGGGGGTCAAATTTGATAAGTGTAGAACAAGCGAAGAATGGATGAGGCATATTGTGCACTGTTTAGTAAATTGGACATAACTTTTCGTTCAGATCTCCAATTTGGCTCCATAATATATGGTTGGAAAGATAATTCAAAGGGCTACAACTTTCATGTTTTGAGTTTTTCCAAATTCGCAACGGAACAGGGTTAAAAACCGCGGTTTCGCCGCGACCGCGGATGAACCGCGGAAAAACTGGCTCTCTGAAGTTTTACTGTTCGCGGTCCGTCCGCGGCCGCGAACGAACCGCGGAAGTCACCGCTGCAGCAAATCCCAATTGGACTCAAACTTAGTTTTTAAGCCCTAAAACCTCTATATAAACCCCTAGTTTGCCCCATAGAGGCATGTACTTTATTTCTTCAATACTTTTGCAAGGTTTTAGTAGGAGAGATTCCTCTCAAACTCTTTCTTTATTTTTATATCAAGCAATTCTTTATGATTTCAATTATTATTCTTGTTTCTTCAAGCATGAGTAGCTAAATTCTTTTCTAAGGTTTTGATGGAACCTATTGATAGATGAACTTATCGTTTATGTGATTACAAATTGTGACTTAGATTTCTATTTGTTCAACTTCATTCTTATTGTAGTTAATTGGTAGACGTCCCAATTAGCGGTGCCTATTTAGTGTGCATAACTTGGAAAAGAGTGCATATTTAGGTTTATTGTTGAACAACACCACACCTAGGTTATTAGAGGAATCTATAATTTTAGGCGTAAAGACGGGATTAGGAATAACGAAGTCTTGGGTGCAATCTAAAGTGAACTATTCAAATTAAAGCTAGCTAGGGTAGCTCGGGAGAGTGCACTAGTAAATTATTGTAATTGCTCGGGAGAGGGTTACGATACACATAGCGTTCATGATTGATAGAATATATTAACAATTTGTATGAGCATAACGATAAGGGATTCCGTCAATAGGGAAATCAATACCTTAGTTCTTCTCTATATTGTTTTATTCAACATTCAATTCTTTCTTTTAAAGCATTCTTTAATTCTTGCAAACTAGCTATTCGAAAATCATACACAAAGATATTCTAAATTTTGGGAACTTGATTCGTAAGTACTCTTGGGTTGTGAAAGTTGCAATTGGTAGGTTAATTCTCTGTGGGATCGATCTTGGACTTATTAAACCAAGTTATATTGACTACGACCGTTGCTTGGACGTGAATCACCGCACATCAGTTGTGCTTGAGTTTGTAGCGTATAGCGCTATATGTTTCCTTGTGTCCGATATCATGCACCTTAGTGTGCTTATGATCGATATTCAGCATTTTGATGTGATGAGATATTCAGCTCGACGTATGGCTCCTTGTGTGAGTTTTATACAGGGGATCGGGTGGCACGCCGCCATGGTTATATTGTTTGGATCGGGTGGCACGCCGCCATGGTTATATTGTTTGGATCGGGTGGCACGCCGCCATGGGTATATTGTTGGGATCGGGTTGCACGCCGCAACAGTGTGATGTTTATTTCAGTGTCCATAATTGTTTTTATGTGTTCTGTTTCCTATTTTTCTGAGGAAGTCCATGTTAGTGTGAGCGTTGAATAGTTCTCTCTAGTGTTCGCCTTGCTTTTGTATCACGTACGAATTAGTAGCCTATTGGCACATTGTGTCATCTTGCAGGACTTTTGATTATGTCTGAGGTGGCTTATCGCCTGAGCAGTTCGTAATGGTTGAGGTAAGATCATTGAATTCGAGATCGGTGTAATCTAAGCATATGAAATAAATTAAGGGGCTAAGACCATTGTTTAGTTCAGAATGAGGTAATGGTTCTTGTCAAAAGTATAGACTGAATGATTTGTTGACTTCGCAACTAAATACGAATTCCGGCACATCTCTTCCGTCGTATCGGAGTTGTAAAAGCTAGAGCAAGACCTATGTAGGTCATGAGATGCAATGAGAGCATCAGATTTGTGGAATTTCGATTATTATATTTAAAGAATATTATTGTGGTCCCATGAGTAAAGTGATGCAAAGTGTGACTTCAGCAAAGTTATGCAGTCATGTATGGGTACAGCGTGTGAAGAATGATATGGTGGTCATATGATGGAAACATGCTAGGCAGGAAATTCCGGATGTTGGAATTTGGTCTAATGGCTTATTTACTCGAATAAAGGAGTATATCTATAGAGTTATCGAGCTAATATGCTCAAATGAGTTGTGGAAGCGCAGGAAGTTGCATGAGATGTTAAACCAGTGATTTCAGACTACTTCAGTGTAGTTCTCGGCACGTTCGAGGACGAACGTATGTTTAAGTGGGGGAAATTGTAACGACCCAACCGGTCGTTTTGAGCTATGGCGCGTCACTCAGCAATTTGAGGCCATGAGCAGCTTCATCTCAGGTATATTGACTTGTGTGTATGGTCAGAATTAAAATTCAAGAAGTTTGGAGTCAAATCTAAATGGAAATTCTCCTTTTGAAAGCATAAAGTTGAAGAAATGAACTAGGATTGGAATTTTGAGTAAATGACCTTGGAATTGGGATATGAAAGTTCCAGCATGCTCGTATGATGATTTTGAACTTGGGCGTATGTCCAGATTTGGTTTTTGATAACCCGTGAGCATTTCGGCGTATATGGTGGAAGTTAGTATTTTAGAAGAATTTCATAAATTTGGGTTGGAAGGCGGTTTACAGTTATAGATGTCCATTTGGGATTTCGGAGACTGGGAATAGATCCGTACGGTGATTTTGGAGTTGGGAACGCGATCGGAAGTGAATTCGGATGTCCGGAGGTCATTTTGAAGTGATTTGGCTAAATATAGGAATTTGAAGGTTTATGAGAAAATTCGACCGGAAGTGAAAATTTTGATATCGGGGTCGGAATGCGATTATGAAAGTTGGTGCAAGTCCGTAATGTCGAATTTGACTTGTGTGCAAACTTTGAGTCAATTCGGATCGATTTTGGTAGGAAATGGGACAATTAATCTCTTTAAGGAAAGCTTAAGTTGGAAACGTCAACCCAACGTTGACTTATGAGTTAGAGGGCTCGGAACTGAATTCTGATGATTCGGTTAGTTTCGGGGGATGATTTAAGACTTAGGAGCGCAATCGGATGTAATTTTGGAGGTCCGGTGAAGAAGTTAGCCTATTTTGGCGAAGTTGGAATTTTGGCGGAATCCGATCGATAGGTGATATTTTGATCCGGGAGTCGGAATGGAATTCCGACAGTTGCAGTAGCTTCCTTAGGTGATTTTGGATATGTTTTCAAATTTTCAGGTCATTCGGACATCGTTTGGTCTTGTTTTTGATCGAATGTGAATTTTGAAAGTTTAAGTTTAAGTTTGAATCGAATTTTAGGATTTTGGTGATTTTTCATGTTTAAGGAAGCGTTTTTATGATCCGAGCAAGTTTGAATGAAGTATTAGGTTGAGTTTGAGTTTTTGGTTGTGGTCTCGGGGATCTCGGATGTGTTTCGGATGTCCAACGGGTCATTTTTGGAAGTTTTTTGCCGTTTTGAGCATAAATGTAATGATCCAAAGGTTTAATTTTAGTTCTAGAGATCCAAATTTCATTTCGAGACTTCGAGAATTTAAATCATGAATTATAGGACTTGATCTGGAAATTTTGGTTTAATTTCATCGAGTTGCGATTGGGTTTTTGACGCGAAATGTGAGTTAATTGTTTAACGAGCGAAATTGATGTTAGACTGAGTAAATGAGATCCAAATTCAGTTTTGTTTGAACCACTGGATCCGTATCGAAATTACGGATCCATAGGAAAAAGAATCGTCGAATTTTGAGTTCGTATGATGGAGTTAGGACCATTTTGGTGCAAAATGGCTGTGCTGCAATTTTTTTGAAAAAGCTGCTGCATTTTATGAATAGTGAACAGTAACCGCGCGTGAACAGTAACCGCGCGGGTGAACAGTGAATAGTGTCCAACGCGCATGAACAGTGTCCGCGCGTGAACAGTACCGGCGAAAATTCTGGGCAGTATATCCGCGATTTTGGGTCATTTTCCTCCATTTTTTTGAGCAACTTGAGAGCTTTTGGACAGAAATTGATGGGGAATCGCTGGGATATCATCGGGGGTAAGTTTCTTGTCCTTAATTCGTTAGTTTATCGTGAAATCCGTGATTATTTCACCGTTAATGGAGGATTAATGGAGGGTTTTAGCCCTAGGCCTAAATTATAGAAAATCATTGATTTGAATGGGCAAACGGAGTCCGATTTTGATAAATTTTATATGCACGGACTCGTGTTGAGATAAGGAACCCGAATATATAACTTTCGTAATTTTTCGAGAAGTGTACCGAAAGTCGGGTTTTGGCAACTTGTGGGTTTTGGTGTATTTTGAATTGTTTCGATTGGGTAATGCCCAATTGGCCTATTTTGATGTAATTCTATTGATTTTTATCAGATACTACACATGTGGAGGTCGATATTCGTAGCAAGAGAGTTGTCTCTTAGTGATTTTGTACCGGAGTCGAGGTAAGTGGCTTGTCTAACCTCGTGTGGGGGAATTTTCACCCCTAGGATATTATGTGATAATTTAAATGCCTTGTACGCGAGGTGACGGGCGTGTACATGCGCCTCGTTGTTGAACACATACTTTATTTAAAATGTTCGATGAGTGATATTCCTGTCTTTAGCTGTTAATTTGATATTTTACCGGTAGTAGTTAGAAAAGCATGATTAGGTAGTACCTAACTGTTTAGTTGCCTAATTGCCTTATTTTTTATAATTATTGGTACTATTTTTCGGTGAAGTTGTAGTTAAGCATAATTTATTCTCTCTGTGTATTCCTTTATTTGCTGTGCTTGTGGACTGCGGGTTCGATTCCCGGAGACCCAGGGCTGTGGGTTCGATTCCCAGAGACCCGGAGTGATATTGGTAGGGACTACGGGTTCGATTCCCGAGATCCTGAGATTTATTGAAATGTGGACTACGGGTTCGATTCCCGAGATCCTGAGAATTATTGAAATGTGGACTACGGGTTCGATTCCCGAGATCCTGAGATTATTGATTATTGGTAAGGACTGCGGGTTCGATTCCCGGAGATCCTGAGTTATTGAGATATTATTGAGACATGGGCTGCGGGTTCGATTCCCGGAGACCCAGAGGTACTGAGAATGGGACTGTGGGTTCAATTCCCACAGAGGTCCTGGATTTGTTTTATTGAGTTGACTATTTGTTGTTAGTTTAATTGTAGACATTTGCAGTAATCATCTTATTGTTGTTAGTTCGGGAATTATTATCATTTAAATTGTTTAATTTGTTATCATTATTATATTATTGTTTCTCAGTAGGGCCCTGACCTTCCTCGTCTCTACTCCATCGAGGTTAGGCTTGGCACTTACTGAGTACCGCCGTGGTGTACTCATGCTACTCTTCTGCACACTTTTGTTGTGCAGATCCAGGTACATCAGAGCAGGCTCGATCTAGGTGATATTCAGCAGTACATTTGGAGACCTCGAGGTATGATCTGCTACGTCCGCAGATCCGGAGGCTTTCCTTCTACTCTAATAGTACTAGTTGATATTTCTCTTCATTTCGTTGTTAGATACTCTTTACACATAGAGCCACGGTTGTATTTCTCTTTTAGTCTGTGTTACCGTGGGATTCTGGATCTTGGTAGTGTTTTATTCATTGTGTGACAGATGTATGTGTCAAGTGGCACGGATTACATATCTTTTTATGTTATTTTTCCGCTGTTTCTCATTTAAGTATTTATAACTTGTATATTCCGCAACGTGTTAGGCTTACCTAGTCGTGGGGACTGGGTGCCATCACGACATGTTCACAAGAGGTGAACTAGGGTCGTGACAATAGGCAGGTCCCTGAGATGTCTCCCCAGGTCCCTGGGGAAGACCAGCCACTAGCTCGCGAATCACTCGCATCTCCTCGCCAAGCACAACAAATGGTCATGCTGCAGAGGATGACGCCTGACTGCTCGGATCAACATGAGAAAAAGAGCTCAGCTTCCTCTTTTTGCTCTTCAATGCTCCACCCTCTCCTCTTTTCTTCAAAGGACGTATAGGCTTCCCCGGATCTACCCAATTGTCCCCTGGAACTTCTTCTACTCCAGCCAGTTGGCACAACTCGGTGATGAGTGATGGAAATATCAAAGAAGGGCTGTTTTGAATCTGGTACTCTCTCAGTTCATTGATACAGATCTCGCCCACATTTAGCTGGATGTCATCAAGAATGCAAGCTATCATTTGAGTTCGAGTAACATGGATGTTCCAAATGTTTGACACTGGGGAGATGCGACTGCGTATAATGGCCAGCCATATCTTTGCCTCCGCGGTGAATTATTTTGAGGAGATCCCCCTTTTTTCAGTTTCCCATGGAACATCTGCACCCGGACATAGCTTCGACACCAGCCACTATCCTGAAGCACAATCTTTCTCTTTGAATGGACCCATGTCATGATTTTGCAAGTGATAGAAAGCATTGATATCTTCAGCCCCGAATCGCACCAGCTTGCCTCGAATTCTCATCTGTGGCTTCTTCAACCTGATAGCCGAGAGATTTGCGTAAAACACCCTCACCCATTGCTCATTTGCATGGAAAGGTTCGGGAGCAAAACAGTTCCATCCCATTGTTACCAGCCTTTGATGGAATTCTGGAAGGCGTTCCTGGACATTATCCATCTCTATACCACTCTCCGGGAGTAACTTCTTCGAGATCAGCTCGACATAGTATCGTTCTTGGCATTCCACTGATAGAAATCGGTGTTGATCAAATGCCCGCTCTTCATCCACAGGGCTGCCACTCGAGGATCCTTCGGGGTTTGCGCTCATTGTTCAATTATAATACCTGTCAAAAGTGACAAAAGCGAAAATATGGCATGGCTATGAAGAATAGTGCAAAATGAAGCTAATATGCTAAAAGAATGATCGGACAGTCAAAACACAAAGTTAGAAAAAATTTCAGGTTTTCCAGGTTTTCAAGTGATCACTCTGTGATATCGCATTTCCCAGGATTTCTTCGCAATTGCGAAGCCTGCAGAGCTGGGAATTGCGAAGCAGATCATCACAATTGCAAAGTCTGCAGAGCTGGGAATTGCGACAAAATATTCGCAATTGCGAAGAATACTGATGCAAGGGTTTTCGCAATTGCCATCACTTTCTCGCAATTGCAAAGTCGCAAATGCAAAAAAGTGTTCGCAATTGCGAACCCGTCGTCCCAGTTTCACTTTTTTCAGAGAACAGAGCTTAAACCCTAGAAATTGTCAATCCCAGCTATTTTTTCACTAACCCAATCATTAATCAAGCATAACTCATGCATCAAACTTCATAAACAAACATGAATAAAAAATGTCGATGGTTTGGCCAAGAATTTCATTTGGGCCTTACATCAAACATATCAAAAGCATCCAACTTTTCTTCTATTTGACAAGTAGTTGGGTACTCAGACTTCCCCAAATTTCTTCGCAACCACAAATGCGCACACTCTCAACCAAGCGTCACCCAGAAATTACATGTTTTAAAGAAAACAATTTTCACAATTTTGGGGGAAAGGGGTGGCTGCCATTAGAGCCCTAGGTTATAGCCCAACAAGAAAATTAAAAGAGAAGATGAGAAAAAGGAAGAAGGAGCTGTGGGATTAAGCTTTCATACCTGATTATTTGTAATGAGGAGTGAGAATTGATGGATGTTCAGTGATGAGAGTGAGGGAGATGAACTGGAGAGCCTTACCAGTGTTTTAATTGATTTTGGTTCAAAAATGTTCTGTCGACCAATATTTACCCTCAGAAGTCGCAATTGCGACAAAACTTTCGCAATTACGAATGTCACTTTTCCAGCACGGTTCGCAATTGCAAACAATTGACGGGAATTGCGATAGGGTGCAGTTCGCAAATGCGAACAATTTTTCGCAATTGCGAAACCTGGCCCTGCATTTTCCTACAGCTACTAGTTTGGCCTCTCCGGGTCATCCCGACCTGCTCAAATTAACTCCAAAAATTCTCAAACTTGGCAGATTTGTTCAACATAATATTCTAAGCTATTCTAAAAAAGAAAATTTTAAAAAATGACAAAAATTTTGAGAAATGATGGGTTGCCTCCCACCAAGCGCCGCATTTAACTTCGTGGCACGACGCAAACAACATTACCGCTTTTCTCGCCATTTGGATGATTTGAATTGGGCCCCTAGCTTGGAATCAAGCTTGTGACCACGAGCGATGGGGGGTGGTAAGTTTATGCTCGAGCCAATGCTTAAAATTTTTATTTTGCACTTCTTGGCTTTCAAGTGAGGAATGTCATTTTGTTTTCTTGCTTTCTCAAATTGTAAAATGAATGGTTGTTGTCTTTCTTCCTCGCAATCCACCATTGACTCGTGTAGTTCAACTCCCGTATCACTACAAAATTCCAACATTGAAAAATGCTTAGAATGTGACCTCAAATCTTCACCTTGCAAATTTTTCTATCTTGACATCCTCTTTTCCCCTGGATTAGAGTCAACATTAACCACAGTAGCATTTACATCGGTTGACTCTACTTCCATATTTTTGTCGGCATCAACAACACTTATTGAGTTAGTTGGTGGTTGTTCAATTCTTGATTCCTCAAAGTAAAACTCACTTTCTTCCTCGGAGTTGGACTCTTCTTGGCTTTTATCCGCACACGAAATTTGTTGGGCATAGTGAGCCTCAACCAAAATTTGCATTTGATCTTCCAAAGTACAAATATGTTCACCATTGTGATTTATGCATTTTTTCAAGTCCTCGAGTGCAAAGTTGCGCTTCTCCTCATTTTCAAGAATGGTCTCCAACATGAGCATTATTCTCTCATTTTGAGCATTTGATAGTTCCTCTTGGTTTTGATCAAAGTCCAAGGAAGGATTTTCATTTTCAATGTCCAAGGAGAATTCTTGGTTTTCATTCTCTTCCGAGGCTTCTTGAGCCCTTGAGGCTTCGATCATTTTATCCATTTGTGAGTGCAACCTTTCAAGTGCTAAATCATTTTGGAGAGTGGTCTCCAAAGATGTTCCAAGGCATTTTCTTCCTTGTTTCCTTCTCCAAAAAAACACTCCAACATGAGCTTGAACTCTCCATTTTGGCCATGCTCAAATTCTTCCACCAACATTGCCCTATAATTCTCACCAAAACAAGTAGAATCATCATAGCGGGGGCTTGGGGAAGGGAATAACAAATAAGCACAATCATCCCAATGACTATTTTGGAACCAAACTTATCACAAATACTAAACTCATGGATTTGGAATTGTGCGCACAATCCACCCCCAGTAGAATTTAAACAACTTTGCCACGAGTGCGGTCCTCCACAATAAGGACAAGGATCAACAAAATATGAACAACTACCATCCGACCAATTTTCATTGTATGATGCCATTTTTTCACAATTAAGAATATAAACAAGAAAAATAGACCCAAGGTAAGAAAAATAATTACACAAATATTCACAAGTTTGGACAAAAGCATTTTTGCTTACTTCTCAAACAACCTAAATTACGCCAAATTGTTCCCCGGCAACGGCGCCATTTTTGTTGACGTCCAATTCTACTACTAAAAAGTAATAGACACGGTCGTATGCAATATAATTAACCCAACTATGAGTCGGGGTCGAATCCCACAGAGAACAATGTGTAGGTGATTAGGAATGTAAGAAAATTATCGCTTATCGCA
This sequence comes from Nicotiana noctiflora, assembly GCA_032618575.1. Classification (NCBI taxonomy): domain Eukaryota; kingdom Viridiplantae; phylum Streptophyta; class Magnoliopsida; order Solanales; family Solanaceae; genus Nicotiana; species Nicotiana noctiflora. The sequence goes on along the minus strand of JASVEL010011508.1, from coordinate 46,408 downwards.
GAGCCAAACACTTAAGATTTTGGGTTTTGCAAAATGTTTAGGTCTAAATGCAAAAATGTAAACTAACCTAGAAAGCAAATAAAATTATCAATGGCTACAAGTATGAATGCATCGGGAATTACACTCAAGTAACGATCCAATGTATTTCACGATTTTACAAATATGAGCGAGTTTATGTTAATTAGCCACGGATAGTAATTCTTAATTAGCTTCTTCCGAAAACTAACAAGACTTCCTAATTGAATTATCCCTAATCACAATTAGAAGATTAAGCACACCCGATAGGCTACAAGTAGTTCGATCTTATCCCTAGGTCGAATCTATAAAATGAGGGTTAACGCCTCAAGTTCTTGTTAATCTATCTTTCCCAACACCAAATTATCTTTCCCAAAATCAATTCGGAGTTAATGGGCGAGTCCTAGGGTTAGCTAATCCCTTTGGAAATATTAAAGAACAAGAATAATTAAAATAACAATAGCTCACTTCATAAATATATAAAAATCATTCAATACATAAGCACAACGAGGTATTTAATCCACACTTTAAATATGTATATTCCCATAAACAAGATTCAAGTGTTGGAAATAAATACTACACACTTAGATATTCAATACAAAGCTAGGAAATGAAGAAATAAACATAAATGGGTAAGAAATCCTTAACCACAAGCTTTAATCTTCAAGACCCAAGTGTGTGCGCAAAACCCTAGCCTCCAAACTTGTTCTCTCTAGTCTATGGAGACTGAAAATAAGCCAAAAGATATGCCAAAGATTAAAAGATGCCTACAATGTCTGTTTGGACGAGTATAAAAATGTTTTGGGGTCAAGATTTGTGAAATTCCAATATTGCCTAGAACTGAAGCCCGATCTTTGCAATTGCGAACAAATGATCGCAATTGCGAATTATGCCCAGCATGCCCTGGTTCGCATTTGCGAAGGTGCTCTTCGCATTTGCGATGCTTGACTTCTTCTGTTGACTTCGCAATTGCGAAAGTGCCCTTCATATTTGTGATGCTTGGCTTTTCCTGTTGACTTCGCATTTGCGAAGTTGCTCTTCGCATTTGCGATGCTTCTCTTTTTCAGCTAACTTCGCAATTGCGAAGGACTTGTCACATTTGCGACCACTGAGGCCACTGCCCAGATTTTCTCTCTTTTTGGATCCTTTTGACTTGTTTTCACTTGGTTTATTCACTATTACTTCTAAATCACATACAACCTGTAAAATAGAAGTAAATGGCATCAAATACACGATTTTATTGCCCAAACATAGCAAAAGTATTTATTTAAAGACAAGATGAGTTGGTAAAATACCAAATCATCAGTAGGCAAACTCTGCAAGTCGCAAAAACTCATCCCATGAACCTCCAAAATCGATCACACAGTCACGCAACATATCCTCCAAGATCTGAATAGTGTGCTCAGACTGTGTGTCTGTCTGAGGATGAAATGTTGTGCTCAACTCTACCTGCGTACCTAGCTCCCGCTGAAATTCTCTCCAGAACTGAGAATTGAATTGAGTATCTCTATCTAATATGATAGACCTTGGAACCGCATGTAATCGGACAATCTCCCAAATAAAGATCCCTGCTAACAACTCTGATGAATAAGTAGCGCATACTGGGATGAAGTGTGCATATTTGGTCAGCCGATCAACAATCACCCACACTGAATCAAACTTCCTTGAAGTCCGAGGGAGACAACTTACAAAATCCATGGTAATCTGCTCCCATTTCCACTTAGGAATAACCATACGCTGAAGAATACCGCCCGGTTTCTGATGCTCATACTTGACCTGCTGGCAGTTGAGACATCTGGCTATATGACTAACAATATCCTTCTTCATTTTTCTCCACCAGTAATGCTGTCTCAAGTCTTGGTACATCTTCGCAGCACCAGGATGAATGGAGTACCGCGAGCTGTGAGCCTCCTCTAGTATCAACTCTCGAAGGACATCTACATTGGGAACACAGATCCGGCCCTGCATCCTCAGAACACCATCACTATCAATAGTCACATCTCTAGCATCATCGTGTTGCACTCTATCCTTAAGGACAAATAAATGTGGATCATCATACTGACACTCTCTGATACGATCATATAAAGAGGACCGAGAAACAATAGAAGCCAACACTCGACTCGGCTCAGAAATATCCAACCTCACTAGCCGATTGGCTAATGCCTGAACATCATATGCAAAGGGCCTCTCCCCAACTGGAATATAAGTTAAGCTACCCATACTGACCGCCTTTCGGCTCAAAGCATCGGCCACAACATTGGCCTTCCTCAGATGATACAATATAGTAATGTCATAATCCTTAAGCAACTCAAGCCACCTCCGCTGTCTCAAATTAAGATCTTTCTGTTTGAATAGACGTTGAAGGCTGCGATGATCAGTATACACCTCACAAGAAACACCATACAAGTAATGTCTCCAAATCTTCAGAGCGTGAACTATGGCTGCTAGCTCCAAGTCATGCACAAGGTAGTTCTTCTTATGGGGCTTCAACTGGCGAGAAGCATAAGCAATAACCCTACCCTCCTGCATCAACACACATCCAATGCCAACCCTCGAGGCATCACAATAGATAGTATGAGAACCTGAAGCTGACGGGAATATCAAAACTGGTGTCGTGGTCAATGCTGTCTTGAGCTTCTGAAAGCTCTCCTCACACTCCTAAGACCACACGAATGGAGCACCCTTCTGAGTCAACCTAGTTAAGGGTGAAGTAATAGAAGAATATCCCTGAACAAATCTGCGATAATACCCTGCCAATCCTAGGAAACTATGAATCTCAGTGGTTGAGGTCGGTCTAAGCCAACTCTGTACCGCCTCTATCTTCTTCAGATCCACCTGAATACCATCACTTGATACTACGTGCCCCAGGAAAGCCATAGACTCGAGCCAGAACTTGCACTTGGAGAACTTGGCATATAACTTCTCCTTCCGCAACCTCTGTAGTACAACTCTCAGATGCTGGGCATGCTCCTCCTGGATACGAGAGTACACCAGGATATCATCTATCAACATGATCACGAAAGAGTCCAATTACGGCTGGAACACACTGTTCATGAAATGCATGAACGCTGCTGGGGCATTGGTCAGCCCAAAAGACATCACAAGAAACTCATAGTGCCTACATGTCGTCCTGAAGGCTGTCTTCATAATATCAGAATCTGTAATCTTTAGCTGGTGATAGCTTGAATGAAGATCAATCTTCGAGAATATTCTTGCTCCCTGGAGCTAATTAAATAAATCATCAATGCATGGCCGATGATACCTGTTCTTCACTATTACCTTGTTCATCTGCCTGTAATCAATACACATCCTCATTGAGCCATCCTTTTTCTTAAAAAACAAGACCGGTGCACCCCACGGTGACACACTCGGCCGAATGAACCCCTTATCCAGGAGTTCCTGAAGCTGCTCCTTCAATTCTTTCAACTCAGCTGGTTCTATACGATAGGGAAGAATAGAAATAGGCTGAGTGCCCGACACCAAATCAATCCGAAAGTCAATATCCCTGTCCGGCAGCATGCCTGACATGTTTGAGGGAAACACATTATGAAAATCCCTCTTAACCGGAACAAAATAAATATTGGGAGACTCAGCTCCAACGTACCGCAAAAATGCCAAATACGATAGAAATCCCTTCCCAACCATCTGTTGGGCCTTTAGGAAATAAATTACCCTGTTAGCTACATAATCAATCATGCCTCACTACTTGATCCTCGGAATACCCGGCATAGCCAATGTGACTATCTTGGCATGATAGTCTCGAATAGCGTGACATGAAGAAAGACAGTCCATGCCCAAAATGACATCAAAATCAATCATGCTATATAGTAGCAAGTCTACTCGGGTCTCCAGACCCACAATAGTAACAAGATAGGACCGATACACATGGTCCACAACAATGGTATCGCCCACCGGGGTAGATACATGTACGGGCAATGCAAGACACCCTCAGGTCGTGCCCAAATGAGGAGCAAAATATGAAGATACATAAGAATAAGCGGAACCGGGATAGAACAAAACTGAGGCATCTCTGTGGCAGACTGAAATAATACCTGTAATAACAGCGTCTGAAGCGACCGCATCCGAACGGCCCTCAAGAGCATAGCAATGAGCCTAACCACCTGATCGCCCTCCCCCTCGAGGGCGACCCCTGACTGCCTGACCCTCACCCCTAGCTGGTAGGGTGGGTGCTGAAGTAGATGGACCAGAAGATGAGGGCTGTCCCCTGTGCTGAGATGGCCTGGATACAAGACGGGGGCACTCTCTCCGGATATGCCCAAACTCCCCACACTCAAAGCAACTCCCAAGTGCTGGGGGTTGGGACTGAAGGGAACCCCTCGCACCGGAGTGACCGGCTGAAGAACTCGGTCGGGATAAACCCTGAACAGATGGAGCCTAAGATAAACTCGGTGCTGGTAGGGCACTAAGAGATGGCTAGCCGTGATAAGAACCCTGATGACCTCCACCAGAAGATGACCCACGATACTCTGAGCAGGCTGGCTGTGAAGATCTAAAAGCACGACCTCGGCTCTGCTGACTTTGGCTTATAGGCTGAGTACCGCTGGAACTACCTGATCCCCGAGGCCTCCTGGCCTCCCTCTCCTCTCGCTCTCGGTGACGTTCTATCTCAATGTCATAAGCTATATCAATTTCATCCTCAAATGAATGACTCAGGACCCTCTCTCAGGTCATCAAGATACGAATAGTATAACTAAGTCCATCCACGAAGCGCCTGATCCTCTCCCGATCAGTAGGAACCATCTATGGTGCATATGTCGCTAACTTTGTAAACCTCACCTCATACTCTAACACTGTCATATCCCACTGATGGAGCCACTCAAACTGCCTCCGTAACTCCTCTCTCTAAGATCGGGGTATCCACTTCTCCATAAAAATAGTGGAGAACTCCTGCCTTGTCAATGGTGCTGCACTTGTCGGCCTACGACGCTCATAAGCCTCCTACCATGTGAAGGCTGCTCCCTGAAATTGGAAAGTAGTAAAGGATACACCGCTCGACTCAAGAATCCCTGGTGTACGGAGCGGCACTTGTCGAGAATGCCTTGGGTGTCATTGCCCATAGTACCACTGAACATAGGAGGAGAACGTCTGCTAAACCTTTCAAGACGACACTGCTCATTGTCCGGCATCACTGGGACCCTGTCACCCTGAACCTGAATAGCCGACCGAACTGGAGCCACTGGCTGGACTGGCGGTGACTCAGGTGTTTGATGATCCTGCACTACCTACTCCGGAGTGCGGCTACAGGGGTATGATAACCACCCCCGGTCTGGGATGTAGCTACTGGAATGGAGGCTAAAACTGCCTGAGCGAAGCCAGTGCAAACTGTCAATATCTTAGCTAGGGTCTCCTGAAGACCCAGAATCACAATAGGCACAATTGGTGAATGAATAGGTGCTGTTGGGACTTCTGTAACTGGAGGCTGATCTTGAATGGGGACAGCTGGTGGGTAGACATGTATTGCCCCAACTGCTCTACCCTTTCCATGACCACGGCCGCGTCCACGACCTCTAGCAAGTGCCAACGGTGGTCGTCCGCCTCGTCCTGTAGTACGAGTCCTCGCTATCTGTGAGAGAATAGAATACCATAGTTCTGTTTTGGATCAACAAAGTCGCACAACATGAATTTCAAGAATTTGAAGGTTTCCTTAAAGGTTCTGCAGCCTCCCGAGGATAAGTACAGATGTTTCCATACCGATCCACAAGACACTACTAAACCGCCTCATGATTGGCGAGACCTGATAACCTAGGCTTTGATACCAACTTGTCACGACCCAAACCCCGGTCACGATGGCGCCCAACACATTGCTAGGCAAGCCTGACCATTTCCCGATAACTAGATTAGTTATTAATTAACAATGTTCCATGCATTAAATGACAAATAGCCTGTTTCCATGACAATAATAATAACCAGTGCAGAATTAAAAGCAACAGAATAACAGCCCCAATAGATCCGGTGTCACATGTCTAAGCCTCTAACAATGGAGTACATCCTATACAATCCGAGTCTAAGTAGAATAAACCAAAGATAGATAGAGGGAGGGAGAGATCGGGTCCTGCGGATGCGGCCAGCTACCTCGATGTCTCCTCAGCACTGGAAGGACAGTAATGTAAAGCTCAGGTGCCCTCCTGGATCCTTGTATACGCATACAAGGTGCAGGGAGTAGAGTAAGTACTTCCAACTCAGTGAGTAGTAATCAATAAATAAAAACTGAAAATAAGAACACCTTTAAGAACACTAAACAGTTCTACGGACAATAGTACAGGTAAATCATCTCTAAAGTGGTAAGTCCAGTTCCAGTCTACTACTATCTCACACTTACCAACACTGACCCAACACTGCTGCGGCATGCAGCCCGATCCAATATATATATATATATACATATATATATATACATACACACACACACATATATATATATATATATATAAAGCTGCGGCATGCATCTCGATCCAATATATATAGTGCTGTGGCATGCAGCCCGATCCAATATAATAGATATAATATTACGGTGTGCAGCCGGATCCAATAATATATATAACTACACTCAATGGGGTGTGTGCAGACTCCGGATAGGGCTCCCTCTGCCCAAGCGCTACAACACTGCGGCGTGCAGTATATATATATATATATATATATATATATATATATATAAAATGCTGCGGCATGCAGCCCGATCCAATATAATAGATATAATATTACGGTGTGCAGCCGGATCCAATAATATATATAACTACACTCAATGGGGTGTGTGCAGACTCTGGATAGGGCTCCTTCTGCCCAAGCGCTACAACACTGCGGCATGCAGTCCGATCCTCATATATATCACTGCGGCGTGCATTCTGATCCATATATACATATATTACTGCGGCGTGCAATCTGATCCATATATATATTACTGCGGCGTGGAGTCCGATCCATATATATATATATCATATATATATAATACTGTAGTGTGCAGTTCGATAAGATACATGTATATGTCTATACTACTGCGGCGTGCAGCCCGATCCGGTATATATATCAATACCTCACTATAGGTCCTCGACCCCTCTCAGTCAATATAGACTTGGCCTCTCAGGCCCACTCAGCTAGAACAGGGTGTTCAACCCTAGGTATTCTCACTTAGAGTACACATCTAGTACTAGTTCGAGTCATGCAATACAACTAAGAGTACGACTGAGAGTCAGTGTTTAATATGATATAGGGGTCATTTAACTCCACATGCTTCCCTAAGATTCTACAGATCGGCACAAGGCCCCAAACATGGCAACTATCCCAATTATACAGGTATAAGCTTAGTCTCTGTCAATATGCATAGTAACCCAAGAGTCCGAATCCCCAATCACAACATCACCACGCTCATCATATGACGGGTGTTTCATCTCGACATTGCACTGTATAGTGCAAATATGGGGTTTCAAACCCTCAGTATATGATTCATTACTACCACTAACCTTGAACCGGCAAAAGTCCTAGCTCGCCTTGCGCTTTCCTCGCAAATCGACCTCCTCGGGTGCCAAATCTGATCAAAATCAATAAGAATACATCAAAATAGGCTAATAAATCATAACCCAATCGAAAGGACTAGAAAAATACCCCAAAACACGAAGTTGCCAAAACCCGACACCTGGGCGCGCTTCTCGAAAAATTACAAAAGTCACATTTTTAGAATCCTTATCTCGCCACGAGTCCGTGCATATAAAATTTATCAAAATTAGACTTCAAATGAGCCGGAAAATCATGATTTTCATAGCAAATGTCCAAGCCCTTACTCCCTCAATTTATAACCAATTTCAAAGAATTAATGGAAGATTCTTCGATAAAATGATGCACTAAGACCACGAGACTTACCTCCAATCACTTCCCGATGAAATCCCCTTCAATTTCTATCACTTAGCTCTCAAGGTGCTAAAAAATAGAGGAAAATATCAATGAAATCGTGACTGAAATGTTGCCTTAAACCCTTATGTCCAGTCACCGTTTACCCTACGCGAACGCGACACTTCCTCACGCGTTCGCGATGAACATTTCGGCTTAAACTCCTTTTTACTCTAGCGATTGCGTGCTCCCATACGCGAACGCGATGCTCATTTCCTCCTATGCTACGCGAATGCGGCCAGACTATCGCGATCGCGATTCACAAGGTCCAACTCCTACGCGTTCGCATCCCAAACTTCGCGAACACGAAGAAAAAAAATTGTCAGCTCTCTTGATACACTATGCATTCGCGTGAAAACCATCGCGAATGCGATGGACAAGTATCTACTATAATTATGACAGCAAACCTGATCTCTCACTTAGCCAAAAATGGTCTGTTTATACCACCGAATTCACCCCAAGGCCCCGGGACCTCAATGAAAACCACCAACCTACTCGAAAACACGATACGAACTTGTTCCAATCATAAAAACATATCCTTAAACACAAAAATCATCAAATTAAGGCGGATTCAAGCCTAAGTATCAACTAAAACTTCTGAAACCAACTTCCAATCAAAAACTGGACCAAACGATGTCCGAATTACCTAAAAATTTGCAGACATATCCAAAATCACCTAACGAAGCTACTATAACTATCGGAATTCCATTCGCCTATCGACCGCATTTCACCAAAATTCCAACTTCGCCAATTCAAGCCTATTTCTACACCGGACCTCCAAATTCAGTTCTGATCGCTCTCCTAAGCCACAAATGATCCCCCAAAGCTAACCTAGCCATCAGAATTCGATTCCGAGTCATCTAACTCACAAGTCAACATCTGATTGACTTTTCCAAACTATTCCTTCATCTAAGAGACTATTTGTCTCATTCCCTACCAAACACGATCCGAATTGACTCAATTTCACCAAACACATAAATTTAAAACATGAACAAGCATATAATGGGGAAAATAGAGCAGTAATTGAACCCGCAGTCCATTTATATCAATATCACAGGATCTCCGAGAATTGAACCCACATTCCGTTTATATTAGTATCACAGGATCTCCGGGAATTGAACCCGCAGTCCATTTATCAGTAACACCGGATCTCCGAGAATCGAACCCGCAGTCCACAAAACAAACACAATCAAACAAGGAGAATACGCAGAGAAGAATGAAATACACAACTACGATTAACAATTAAATTCAATCTCAACATGTTCCACGAATTTCAACGAAGACAAATATGCATTTAGACAGTTAATCTTATATAATCATGCTCTTCTAACTAACACATGATAAGTCTTGCAATTAAACCAGTCAAATAACAAATATAACACCGATTGAACAATTCAAGTAAAATGGATTTTTAACTATTTGCGCAAGTACACTCCCCTCACCTCGCGTACAAGGCATTTAAATCAACACATAATATATCCTAAGGGGAGAGATCCCCCACACAAGGTTAAACGAGCCACTTACCTCAATCCGGTACAAAACTGCTAAGAAATAATGCCCTTGCCATGAGTATCCGACTCCGAGTGGCCCAAATATATTCAAACCACTTAAATAGTGTAAATAACATCGCAAGTAACTGATTACACTATTAAAATTTAAGCTAAAGCACAAAAATGGGTAAAATGACAAAAATTCCCCTCCAGCCATCGACTCGAAATCAAAATATTTTTACGTTTTTAGAACCCTCATACTCACACAAGTCTAACCATATAAAAGTCTCCCAAATCGGAGGTCAAATTCCCCCTCAAATCATCAAAATTGGTTCTAAGAAATTTACCCCAAGTTTCATCCAAAATCCAAAATTAATGGAGGAATTCGAGTTCAGATTAGTGGATATTAATCATAAGGGAGTAAGGAATCGTTACCTAATAATTGCCTCTGAAAAACACTCGAAAAATCTCCCAAAACCGAGTTCTCTAGCTTGAGTTTGAGCAAAAATGGAAGAACCCTCGTTTTGAAATGTAATATTCTGCCCAGGTATTTTGTTCAATGCGATCACATACAAGGGATTGCGATCTCGTAGAGTAAAATTTGAAGCCCCCAAAATTGTACTATGCGATCGCAACCTAAGGCTTGCGATCGCAGAATGTGAGGAATTAATACACTGCGATCGCATGAAGACTTATGTGATCGCATAGAAGAAATGGACCCCTGAGGCACAAACTCAAATTACACTATGCGATCGCAGACAAGGAGTGCGATCGCATTGAAGAAGGAAACAAACCTAACATAGGACATTGCGATCGCATTGAAGAAAAATTAGGACACATCACCAGGCACTATGCGATCGCAGGGAAACCTATGCAATCCCATAGAGTAAATGTCTGCAACAGAAAACCAGCATTGCTCATAACTCCGGAATTGATCTGTTGAGCATCTGAAACACACCCGAGGCCCCCGAGACCTCAACCAAACCCACAGACATGACCCATAACATTGTTCAAACTCATTCAAATCCTTAAACCACCTAAAACAACGCCAAAAACATGAATTAACCGAGGATTCAATCTTATGAACTTTAAATTCTAACCAAACACATTTTTGATCAAAAACCTATCCAAAACTTGTCTGAATGAGCTAAAATTTTGCACGCAAATCCAAAATGACAAGATGAAGCTACAACAACTTCTAGAATCCTAAACCGACCCTCGGATAAAAATTCACTATCAGACCGGAATTCCAAAATTTGCAAACTTCGGCATTTCAAGCCTAAATGAGCTACGGACCTCCAAAATACATTCTGAACATGCTCCCAACCCCAAAATCACCTAACAGAGCTAACCGAACCATCAAATTTCCATTCCAAGGTCGTCTTAGCACTGTTCTGAATACAGACCATTTTTAACCTATTAAGCTCTCATTTAGGGACTAAGTATCCCAAAACACTCCGAATTCTAGAACCGAACATCCCAGCAAACCAATATAGCAGAAATGGATTTAGGGAAAGCAGTTAATGGTTGATAGGGGCATAAATTCCAAAAACGACCGGCCGGGTTGTTACATCCTCCTACACTTAAACAGTACATCGTCCTCACACGAGCATAGAAAACATACATGCGGTAGCAAAGAGATGAGGGTACTGGCTGCACATATCCTGCTCGATCTCCCAAGTCGCCTCCTCGGCTGGCTGACGCCGCTATAGGACCTTCACCGAAGCGATGTTCTTTGACCTAAACTTCATGATTTGCCTGTCAAAAATGGCCACTGGCTCCTCAACATAAGATAGATCTTTGTCCAGCTGAACTGAACTGAAATCTTATACGTGCGACGGGTGTCCATGATATCTCCGAAGCATAGAAACACGAAATACCTGATGGACTCCAGCTAGGCTGGGTAGTAAGGCAAGCTCATGTGAAACCTCCCCAATTCGCCTAAAAATCTGAAAAGGCCTAATAAATCTCGGATTCAGCTTCCCTTTCATTCCAAATTTCATGAGCCCTTCAGGGGCGAAACCTGAAGTAGAACCCTCTCACCGACCATAAATGCCACATCGCAAACCTCCTTGAACGCATAACTCTTCTGTCTGGACTCGGCTGCACGGAGACTATCCTAAATCACCTTGACCTTGTCCATCGCATCCTGGATCATCTTTATACCTAATAACCTGGCCTCGCCCGGCTCGAACCAACCCACCAGGGACCTGCATCTCCTACCATATAAGGCCTCATACGGCGCTATCTGAATGTTGGACTGATAGCTGTTGTTATAAGCATACTCTGCCAGTGGCAAGAAGTGATCCCATGACCCTCCAAACTCAATCATGCATGCATAGAGCATATCCTCCAAAATTTGAATAATGCGCTCAGACTGTACATCCGTCTAGGGGTAAAATGCCGTGCTCAACTCCACCCGAGTGCCTAGCTCCCACTGTACGACTCTCCAGAACCATAAAATAAATTGAGTGCCTCTGTCTGAAATGATGGAAATTGGAATACCAAGCAACCGGACTATCTCCCTGATATTGATCTCCACCAACCGCTCTGATGAATAAGTAGTGCACACATGTATGAAATGGGCAAACTTGGTCAGCCGATCCACAATGACCCAAATAGAATCAAACCTCTTCACACTCCGTGGAAGTCCAGATATGAAGTCCATGGTGATGTGCTCCCAATTCCACTCTGGGATCTCAATCTGTTATAGCAACCGACCTGGAGGCTGATGCTCATACTTCACTTGCTGGCAGTTGAGCCACCTAGAAACATAGTCAACTATATCCTTCTTTATCCGCCTCCACCAATAGTGCTGCCTCAAGTCCTGATACATCTTTGCGGCACCTAGATGGATGGAATACCGCAAGTTATGCGCCTCAGATAGAACTAGCTCTCGAATATCATCCACATTGGGCACACAAATATGCCCCTGCATCCTCATCACTCTATCATCTCCGATGGTAACATCTCGAGCATCACCACGCTGAACTCTATCATGAAGAACAAGAAAATGAGTGTCATCAAAATGCCGCTCCCTGATGCGATCAAATAGAGAAGACCGAGAAACCATACAGGCCAGAACCCGGCTGGGATTTGAAAGATCCAATCTAACAAACTGCATAGCCAAACCCTAAACATCCATCGCCATAGGTCTCTCTGAGGCTGGTAGATAGGCCAAACTCCCCAAACTTTTCGCCCGGTGACTCAAGGCATCGGCAACCATATTGGCCTTGCCCGGGTGATAAAGAATAGTAATATCATAGTCTTTTAACAAATTTAACCATCTCCTCTGACGCATGTTCAGGGTCTTCTACTTAAGCAAGTGTTGCAAACTCCGATGATTAGTGTAAATCTCACAAGGAACCCCATACAAATAATGATGCTAGATTTTCAAGGCGTGAATAATGGAAGCTAACTCAAGATCGCGGACATGGTAGTTCCTTTTATGCACCTTCAGCTATCGGGACGCATAGGCAATCACCCTACCGTCCTGCATCAATACGCTCCAAGTCCAACCCGTGAGGCATCATAATAAACTGTATAGGACCCCAAACAGGTAGTCAACATCAATATAGGGGCCGAAGTCAAAGCTGTCTTGAGCTTTTGGAAGCTCGACTCACACTCCTCTGTCTACTAGAAAGAGGCACCCTTTTGGGTCAATCTGGTCATAGGTGTTGTAATCGAAAAGAACCCCTATACAAAGCAATGGTAATAACCCGCCAAACCAAGGAAACTATGAATCTATGTAGCTGAAGAGGGCCTGGGCCAACCCTGTACGACCTCCACCTTCCTCGGATCCACTCGAATACACTCGCTCGACACCACGTGGTTTAGAAACGCCACCGAAATCACCCAAAATTCACATTTAGAGAACTTTGCGTATAATTGCTTCTACCTCAGAGTCTGAAACACTATCCTCAGGTGTTGCGCATGCTCTTCCTGATTCCTGGAATATACCAAAATATCATTAATGAAAATAATCACAAATGAGTCAAGATATGGCCTGAATACACTGTGCATCAAATGCATGAAAGTTGATGGGGTATTAGTCATCCCGAAAGACATAACGAGGAACTCGTAATGACCATAACGAGTCCTGAAGGTAGTCTTTGGAATATCTAGCTCTCGAATCATTAGCTGATGATAACTAGAGCACAAATCAATCTTGGAGAACACTTGTGCGTCCTGTAGCTGATCAAATAAGTCATCAATACGTGGCAAAGGATACCGGTTCTTCACAGTAACTTTGTTCAACTGGCGATTGTCAATGCATATATGCATAGAACCATCCTTCTTCTTCACAAACAACATGGGAGCACCCCACAGCGAAACACTGGATCGAATAAAACCCTTACCCAATAACTCCTATAATTGATCCTTTAACTCAGGAGGAGCCATGTATTACAGAGGAATAGAAATAGGCTGAGTGGCCGACAACAAATTAATACCAAAATTGATATCTCTATCGGGCGGCATGTTCGAAAGATCAGCTGGAAACACATCGGAGAAATCTCATACCATTGGGACTGAATCAATTGAAGGGGTGTCAGTATTGACATCTGTCACATAAGCTAGATAGGCAGCACGCCCCTTCTCAACCATACATTGAGCTTTAAGAAAGGAAATAACACGGCTGAGAGTGTGATCTAGAGTACCACTCCACTAAATACGTGGAATGCCTAGCATAGCGAGTGTCACGGTCTTAACGTGACAATCAAGAATAGCATGATGGCACGACAACCAGTCCATACCCAAAATAATATCGAAGTACCATGCAATAAAAGATCAGCCCTAGTCTTAAAACCACAAATAGTGACCAAACACGACCAATACACATAGTCCACAACCAGAGAATCTCCCACTAGAGTAGAAACATAAATAGGGGCACTCAAAGAATCCTGAGGCACACCGAGATGTGAAGCAAAATAAGAGGACACATATGAAAAGGTAGAACCAGGATCGAATATAACCGATGCCTCACTGTGACTAACCAAGATAATACCTGTGATAACAGAATCAGAGGCGACAGCTGCGACACGACCAGGAATAGCATAAAATCTAGTTTGGCCCCTCACTCGAGGGCAGCCTCTATCACCCTAATCCCAGCCCCCGGATGGCTAGTAGGTGGGGTGGCAACTACAGTTGGAACGATGGCATGCTGACCCTGTAGAACATGTTGATATGATGACCCGGTCCGTCATCACGTGAGTTACCATCCTGTTTTCCCCATTATATGCTTTTTCCTGTTTCAATATATGTGTTTGGTGAGTTTGAGTCAATTTGGATCGAGTTTGGTCGGAAATTGTGACAAATAGTCTCTTTCAAGAAGGAATAGTTGGGTAAAGTCAACCAGATGTTTACTTGTCAGTTAGAGGGCTTGGAATCAAATTATGATGGTTCGGGTAGTTTCGAGGGATCATTTGTGGCTTAGGGGAGTGACCAGAATTGAATTTAGAGTTTCATTGTAGAAATAGACTTGAATTGGCTATGTAGGAATTTTGGCGAAACCCGATCGATAGGTGAGATTTTGATCCGTGAGTTAGAATGGAATTCCGACTATTGTAGTAGCTTCGTTATGTGATTTTGGATATGTCTGCAAATTTTTAGGTCATTCGAACATCGTTTGGTCAAGTTTTTTATTGGATTTCAGTTTTGGAAGTTTTAGTTAAAACTTAGGATTGAATCCGCCTTGATTTGATGATTTCTGTGTTGAAGTGTATGTTTTTATGATTGGAACAAGTTTGTGTTATGATTTAGAATGGATATGTATTTTTGGTTGAGGTTCTGGGGGCCTCGAGATGTTTCAGAGGGTTAATCGATTGAATTTTTGAGTTTTATAACTGCTGGTGTGAATTGCAATAGAGGTTTCGCTTTTGCGGATGGGGAACCGCAAAAGCGGCTCCATTGAGGCGACGTTTTGATCGCAGATGAGATCTAGGGCTATTAGTGGAAATCCCGAAGAAGCTGGAGATTTGCCGCATGCGCATGTAGAGATTTGTAGAAGCGGAAATGGGCTGCTGGGTAGGCTCGCAGAAGCAGAAGTAAAGCCACATAAGTGGTCTCGCAGGCGCGAGACCTTGACCGCTGAAGTGGTGAGGGGCCTTGGCGAAGGTCATAAAAGTGACCTGTTAAACGTAGAAGTGGTCTCGCTTAAGCGAGTCATGTAACGCAGAAGCGAAAGTGCGTCAGTGTTTACTGAAACAGAAGGGTTCTAATTTCAGAAGTTATATCTCAATTGGGGCTTTGATCTAAGAGGTGATGTAGGCGATTTTGAAGAGGAAAATGAGGGAATTCATCTGGTAAGCACTCATGGACTCAATTTATGCTATTATATTGTAAAATTATGGAGTTAACACCTGAAAATGGAGGATTGGAGGTGTATTAATGGAGGATTTTTGCTCTAAGCCTAGGTTAAAGAAAATAACTGATTTGAATGGGCTAACAGAGTCCGATTTTGATGAATTTTATATGTACAGACTCATGACGAGACAACGATTCTGAAAATATGAGTTTCATAATTTTTCGAGAAGCGGGCCCGAGGCTCGAATTTTGGGAACTTCGTGTTTTTGGGTGTTTTTTCGAGTCCTTTCGATTGGGTTATGATTCATTAGCCTATTTTGATGTATTCTCATTGGTTTTGATCAGATTTGGCACCCAAAGAGGTCGATTTGAGAGGAAAGCATAAGGCGAGCTAGGATTTTTGGCCGGTTCGAGGTGAGTGGTGATAATAAATGATGTACTGAGGGTTTCAAACCCCGTATTTGCATTATACAGTGCTATGCTGAGATGGAACACGCATAATGTGACAAGCGTGGTAATGTTGTCTCTGGGGATTTGGATTTAGTCCTTCCCGATTGATAGTTTATAGTGCATATTGATTGAGACTCAGCTTATAGTTGTACAATTGGCCTAGTTGCCATGTTTGGGTCCTTGTGCCGATTGTAGAATATTAGGGAAACCTGTAAAGTTAAATGACCTCAAAACTAGGTTGAACACATACTTTAAGTCGTATTCATAGCTGTATAGCATGTCATGAACCAGCAGTAGATGTTTTCTCTAAGTGAGAATACCTAGGGTTTAATACACTGTTCTAGCTGAGTGGGCCCGGGGCTGAGTCTATATTGACTGAGAGTGGTCGCGGAACCATTATGAGGTATTGATACATATAGCAGACCGGGCTGTACGCCGCAGCAGTATATACAAATACATATATTGGATTGGACTGCACGTCGTAGTAATAAATATATATATATATATATATATATATATATATATATATATATATATATATATATATATATATATATATATATATATATATATATATATATATATATGCATCTTTTGAACATTATAGCGCTTGGGGTGAAGGAGCCTCTCTAGAGTCTGCACACACCCCTGGTGAGCGCACTAAATATTATTGGATCGGGTTGCGCGCGGAAGCAGTATATCTATTATATTGGATCGGGCTGCACGTCGCAGCAGTATGAGTGAGGATCGGGCTGCACGCTGCAATAGGACTAGATCAGTCTTGTATTAGTGTGAGACGATAGTGGACTGGAACCGGACTTATCATTATAGAGATGACTTATCTGAACGGTTATTCTTAGAAATGTTTAGTGATAATACAGGTGTTCTTACTTTAAGTTATTATTTATTATTGCTACTCAATGAGTTGAAAGATACTCACCCCACTCCCTGCACTTTATGTGCAGATATAGGTGTTCAGAAGGGCAGTTGAGCTATACGTAGCTGCTATTCTACTGCTATCTGAGGAGATATCGAGGTAGCTGCCGGCGTCCGCAGGACCCGATCTCTCTCCTTTCTTCCATTTATGTCTTTTGTCACTCTATCTAGACTTGGATTATATAAGGTATTTTCCTTATCTTAGAGGCTCAAACTTGTGACACCGGATTGGTTGGGCTGTATTTCATGTATTTTGCTTTCGCATTTGTTGTTTCTATTATGAAAACATGCTATTAACTTTAATGGATCAGTATTAATTAATAATTGGCTGGTCATCGGGAAAACATGGTCGGGCTTGCCTAGCAATGTATTGGGCGCCATCACGACCAAGGTTTGGGTCGTGACAAGTTTGTATCAGAGCCTAGGTTACTAGGTCTCGCGAGTCATGAGCCGGATTAGTGGTGTCTCGCGGATTGGTACAGAGATGTCTGTAGTTATCCTTGGGAGGTTGCGAACCTTTTAGGAAACACTTCACATTCTTGGAATTCTTATCGTGCATACTTGATTCAGCTTGATGTATGATTCTTGAAATTCCTTCTGCACATTTATGTGCTCACTCGAGCACTTAGTAATATATCTGCCTTGATGGCATATGATTTCCCGATCGAGGGGCGAGATATAACCTCCGTGATTTCATGCTGGGCCAATCGGGAGGACTTGAGGCTGGATCTTTGCACCGAGGTTCTGATTTTGTGAGCTGGATTTATAAACTTATATGTTCAGTATTGTCCCTAATTGTGGGAATGTCGGCTAGATAGCCATGTGATGTGTATCATGGTGGAAGGTGTGCTGAAATACTAAATTTAGGTGATGCAGGTGGGTTATCTCTTGCGGAGTGCCCTTAGGTGAGCTGATTCTTATGTGTAATTGAATGGTATTTGATATGTATTATGATTCGATCGGGTGCCACGCCTGTCAGTGTATCCATTTTGATAATATAATTCGTGTAGTATTGAGATTTAGGTTGTTGATATACTTTGTGATGTCTTTTCGAGTTATGGACATGTTGTTAGGATGGTTTGGTGATTCTCTGGTTGGCGGATAGGCTCAAATTACAAAGGAAACTCTTTCGAAAGTTTTGGAAAATTTGGTACTTAGAAAAATATTTCTGTCACCTAAAGAGTAGGCTTAAATGTTATGTGTGAATAAATACAAGAATTGTACAAGAGTTAAGATCTCTGATGATTCGAGTCTCTACCAAAGCATGTATATGACTTGAGTTTAATCTCACTATAATAGTGTGGCATCAATTGAGTAAGAATACCATGAGTGGTTAAAAGTGCCTTGATATATGGCTTTGAGCCAAGTTGGGGAGGTTGTTATTGATTAACTGATTGCACCATTGTGTGTCTTGTTGGTTCCGTCTCAAAGTATGTTGGGGAATTAGTTCTGGTAGAGAAAATTGAGCCAAGAATGGCGAGGGTGAAGGAAAATTTTGATAAATGTTGTATGGTGCGTCGTAGATGTGAAGGAATATTAGAATGTTTTGAGTTACTATTAATAAAGAATGCTCTCTCCATAGGGAAGAAAAATGGGTATTTGTATCCGTATGAAATCATGTTTGTGGTGTCAGAGTACTGACAAGGCACGAGTGGTTCTGTTCATTTAGGGCATGTGATTTACAGCTGAATAAGGGTGAATGACTCTCGAGAGAATTGTATTACTGTGTTCAAGGTTTTGCATATGATAACCATGTGTCTTAAGGTTGTGTATGTGGCTAGAGACTATGGTTTCTTTAGAAGGAATCAAGACCTATGATATGTTTTGTTAATCATGGGATTCTAGGTATCCGTATTGGAAAGTAATGATAACAAATTCAGAATCACAGGAAGTTCTTTAAAATAAAGTATTGTAGAAGGTGGTACATCTGGGAAACATTTAAGAGAGTACTCAGCGGCTTGTGATTCTTAGACCATGTGGTCTTGTGTATGAGTCTCGTTTGGTAACCTGAGTTGAGGTATTGTGATGCTTCAGTAAAGGAGAATATTAAATTAAAGATGAATCAGAATGAAAATTAGGATAAATGGAATAGCTTGGTAATAAACCGAAACAGTATGATAAAGACACGAGTAATTCCTGGTATGTGTTCGAAGTAATGAGTCTTGCAGGTATTGTGCAGCAAAGCTCTTGAGTGCTGACAATTGCCTAGCTCGATGTGGGTAGAAGGACTTATTCCTAGCAATTTAGCTTGTGCAATGGAATTGGGAGAAAGAGTTCGTGATGTGTTTTACCGTGGTTTGAAATGAGTATATTTCTTGTTGGTACGCGAAGCATGGAATGTGTAATGATTTTTCTGTTACATGGGATCATGAAGGTCCCTGACTAGTTGAGTGCGTCGATGTTTGCAGTGTAGGAGAGGGATAGAAGTTTTGATGTATCTTAGTGCAGTACGGTATATGCGATGTGTTATGGAAAGTTGATAATGGCATGTTCGAGGATTTGAGATCAGTTCATATTATATGGGAAGTCATTAAAATTCTCAAGCAGCATGGACAACTGCAGATAATCTGAGAATCAATCTTTCTGGTGATTAAGGAAAATGGTACTGCTATTCTGGTGATTTGATGGGGTATACGTTAAAAAGGGAAAGGTGATGTAAACTGATAATATTTGGTGGTATTGTGGAATTCTCTTGTTGGATCGACTGTAATGATTGAGTTGTTGATGGCATATGAAAATTTCTGAATAGCTTTCGTGGTATGAATGGATGCTTGATGCGTGTTATGTATTTGTACGGTGGAGCGTGGAATCGGGTATAGTGATTCATGTGCTATATATGTGTTGGAGACTACAGGTTCTTATAATCTGCCTACGCGGTGGTGGTATATCGTGTGTATCGGTACCGTTTAGCGGTTATTGGAAATTGGAAGCCCTATTGGCTCTCTCTTTACTTGATATGATGAATTTAGGTTATGATATTTGATTGCAGGCTGGTTGTCATAAGTCAGGTTGTCTAGACTAATATGATACGAACTATGTCGGAAAATACCACAAATTGCGTAGCAGAGTGCATCAGATTATGTTCCAGCAGGGTAGATGTACAACAGGACTAGCGGACGGCTGGTAGGTATTGCTTTGTTAGTTGGGCCTTTGTGGCGGATGTCAATACAGAGGTTTCTACCATTGATTCAGTTCCGGTATTGAGGGACTTTGTCGGATGTGTTTCTTGTGGCCGATCTTGAGGCTATATATGTCTATTGTAATGAGCAACTTGACTCGATGTGCATTTCCTTTTGTGAGATTTATGCGTGGATTGGGTGGCACGCCGCCATGGATTATTTGGATCGGGTGGCACACCGCCACATGTATGGTATTTGGATCGGGTGGCATGCCGCCACGGGTATGTTATTAGAGCGGGTTGCACGCCGCAACAGTGTGATGTGGAGAATAGTTTCCTATATGTTACCTTGTATTCAATACTTCCTGGCTTCTGAGGAAAAGTCTGTATTGGTTACCGCTTGGCGAATAGCACATCAGTTGTGACCTTTCAGGATTTAATAGCGTATATTAATTGTATCACTGTGGGTGTGATGGATTGCTTGAGTTTAGACCTAAATATGTGCGTGGTTGACCGTTTTGAGCATGGTGAATTGAGGTGCTTCATGGGTAATAGTGTTGATAGAATCATGAGTTGTGGCAAGGCCTCGTGATGTTATGACCTTTCGAGGAGGGTTCAAGTACTCTATGATGTGAGACAGGGTCTCAGTTCTATGTTATGATGGCACGGAGGAATTAAATTACAGCTCTTTTGTTTGAGGCAGTTGTTATGATTTGAGTATGTCCAAACATTTCTTATTGGAGCCTGTGTTATGCTCGTTGCGGCTTAGGCCTGTGTTGAGGTTCCATATCACTAGTGTAGTTTATTATAATCGAAATGACCATTGGAGTCATTAATGAGTGCGAGCATATGTGATTTCAGCTGGTTAGAAAGGTAATATTGAGGTTTGGCTCCAAGATCTGTTGTGGTATCAATCAAAAGGGAAATGGATTCATGAAAGGATGACCTGAGAGATGGATTTGATATATCGCGTGTTCGGTTGCTGTGGGCAGTATATTAATGTATTGGAATAAGTCTTTAGCTAATGAAAAAGTTTCTTCTGTTGGTATTTGGTTATTGCGGGCAATTCCTATGGGTAGATGCCATCGTCTCGAGTGCTTGGGTGGTGTAACATATCATATGGTCTCACCGGGAGTAGCGAGTATGGGTTATCACAGTTGGTTTAGGCGTATTCTGAGTATAGACGTGGGATTCAAATTTGGTATATGATCTCGGGAAGTGCACTATGGTGTATGGTTTGGATGGACTGCGAAATTCAAGCTATATTATGTTATCGGGTTTATGTGAGATACGGTAACGTGGGATCAACCAGAGTATATGCTTGGTAAGGTCATTCAGCTATTGGGTTGCTTCTAGTACAACTCTAGATCCGCTCGAGGACGAATGGTTTAACTTGGGGAGAATGTGATGACCTGGTCCGTCATCCCGTGTGTTACCGTCCCGTTTTCCCCATTATGAGTTTGTGTCAATTCGGATCGAGTTTGGAGAAGACCGAGAAACCATACAGGCCAGAACCCGGCTGGGATTTGAAAGATCCAATCTAACAAACTGCATAGCCAAACCCTAAACATCCATCTCCATAGGTCTCTCTGAGGCTGGTAGATAGGCCAAACTTCCCAAACTCTCCGCCCGGTGACTCAAGACATCGGCAACCACATTGGCCTTGCCCAGGTGATAAAGAATTGTAATATCATAGTCTTTTAACAACTTCAACCATCTCCTCTGACGCATGTTTAGGGTCTTCTACTTAAGCAAGTGCTGCAAACTCCGATGATTAGTGTAAATCTCACAAGGAACCCCATACAAATAATGACGCTAGATTTTCAAGGCGTGAATAATGGAAGCTATCTCAAGATCGCGGACATGGTAGTTCCTTTTATGCACCTTCAGCTATCGGGACGTGTAGGCAATCACCCTACCGTCCTGCATCAATACGCTCCAAGTCCAACCCGTGAGGCATCATAATAACCTGTTTAGGACCCCAAACAGGTAGTCAACATCAATATAGGGGCCAAAGTCAAAGCTGTCTTGAGCTTTTGGAAGCTCGACTCACACTCCTCTGTCTACTAGAAAGAGGCACCCTTTTGGGTCAATCTGGTCATAGGTGTTGTAATCGAAAAGAACCCCTATACAAAGCAATGGTAATAACCCGCCAAACCAAGGAAACTATGAATCTATGTAGCTGAAGAGGGCCTGGGCCAACCCTGTACGACCTCCACCTTCCTCGGATCCACTCCAATACACTTGCTCGACACCACGTGGTTTAGAAACGCCACCGAAATCACCCAAAATTCACATTTAGAGAACTTTGCGTATAATTGCTTCTACCTCAGAGTCTGAAACACTATCCTCAGGTGTTGCGCATGCTCTTCCTGATTTCGGGAATATACCAAAATATCATCAATGAAAACAATCACAAATGAGTCAAGATATGGCCTGAATACACTGTGCATCAAATGCATGAAAGCTGATGGGGTATTAGTCATCCCGAAAGACATAACGAGGAACTCGTAATGACCATACCAAGTCATGAAGGTAGTCTTTGGAATATCTAGCTCCCGAATCTTCAGATGATGATAACTAGAGCACAAACCAATCTTGGAGAACACTTGTGCGCCCTGTAGCTGATCAAATAAGTCATCAATACGTGGCAAAGGATACCGGTTCTTCACTGTAACTTTGTTCAACTGGCGATTGTCAATGCATATATGCATAGAACCATCCTTCTTCTTCATAAACAACACGGGAGCACCACACAGCGAAACACTGGATCGAATAAAACCCTTACCCAATAACTCCTATAATTGATCCTTTAACTCAGGAGGAGCCATGTATTACGGAGGAATAGAAATAGGCTGAGTGGCCGACAATAAATTAATACCAAAATTGATATCTCTATCGGGCGGCATGTTCGAAAGATCAGCTGGAAACACATCAGAGAAATCTCATACCATTGGGACTGAATCAATTAAAGGGGTGTCAGTATCGACATCCGTCACATAAGCTAGATAGGCAGCACACCCCTTCTCAACCATACGTTGAGCTTTAAGAAAGGAAATAACACGGCTGAGGGTGTGATCTAGAGTACCACTCCACTCAATACATGGAATGCCTAGCATAGCGAGTGTCACGGTCTTAACGTGACAATCAAGAATAGCATGATGCGGCGACAACCAGTCCATACCCAAAATAATATCGAAGTTCCATGCAATAAAAGATCAGCCCTAGTCTTAAAACTAAAAATAGTGACCAAACACGACCAATACACACAGTCCACAACAAGAGAATCTCCCACCAGAGTAGAAACATAAATAAGGGCACTCAAAGAATCCTGAGGCACACCCAGATGTGAAGCAAAATAAGAGGACACATATGAAAAGGTAGAACCAGCATCAAATATAACCGATGCCTCTCTGTGACTAACCAAGATAATACCTGTGATAACAGAATCAGAGGCGACAGCTGCGACACGACCAGGAATAGCATAAAATCTAGTTTGGCCCCTCACTCGAGGGCAGCCTCTATCACCCTAATCCCAGCCCCCGGATGGCTAGTAGGTGGGGTGGCAACTACAGTTGGAACGATGGCTTGCTGACCCTGTAGAACATGTTGATATGATGACCCGGTCTATCATCACGTGAGTTATCGTCCTATTTTCCCCATTATATGCTTTTTCCTATTTCAATATATGTGTTTGGCGAGTTTGAGTCAATTTGGATCGAGTTTGGTCGGAAAATGAGACAAATAGTCTCTTTGAAGAAGGAATAGTTGGGTAAAGTCAACCGGACGTTTACTGGTCAGTTAGAGGGCTTGGAATCGAATTCTGATGGTTCGGGTAGTTTCGGGGGATCATTTGTGGCTTAGGGGAGTGATCGGAATTGAATTTAGAGTTTCATTGTAGAAATAGACTTGAATTGGCTATGTAGGAATTTTGGCGAAACCCGATCGATAGGTGAGATTTTGATCCGTGAGTTAGAATGGAATTCCGACTGTTGTAGTAGCTTCGTTATGTGATTTTGGATATGTCTGCAAATTTTTAGGTCATTCGAACATCGTTTGGTCAAGTTTTTGATTGGATTTCAGTTTTGGAAGTTTTAGTTGAAACTTAGTATTGAATCCGCCTTGATTTGATGATTTCTATGTTGAAGGGTATGTTTTTATGATTGGAACAAGTTTGTGTTATGATTTAGAATGGATATGTATTTTTGGTTGAGGTTCTGGGGGCCTCGAGATGTTTCAGAGGGTTATTCGGTTGAATTTTTGAGTTTTATAACTGCTGGTGTGAATTGCAATAGAGGTTTCGCTTCTGCGGATGGGGAACCGCAAAAGCGGCTCCATTGAGGCGACGTTTTGATCGCAGATGCGATCTAGGGCTATTAGTGGAAATCCTACAGAAGCTGAAGATTTGCCGCATGCGCGTGTAGAGATTTGCAGAAGTGGAAATGGGTTGCTGGGTAGGCTCGCAGAAGCAGAAGTAAAGCCACATAAGTGGTCTCGCAGGCATGAGACCTTGACCGATGAAGTGGTGAGGGGCCTTGGCGAAGGTCATAAAAGTGACCTGTTAACCGTAGAAGTGGTCTCGCTTAAGCGAGTCATGTAACATAGAAGCGAAAGTGCGTCAGTGCTTACTGAAACAGAAGGGTTCGAATTTCAGAAGTTATATCTCAATTGGGGCTTTGATCTAAGAGGTGATTTAGGCAATTTTGAAGAGGAAAATGAGGGAATTCATCTGGTAAGCACTCATGGACTCAATTTATGCTATTATATTGTTAAATTATGGAGTTAACACCTGAAAATGGAGGATTGGAGGTGTATTAATGGAGGATTTTTGCTCTAAGCCTAGGTTAAAGAAAATAACTGATTTGAATTGGCTAACAGAGTCCGATTTTGATGAATTTTGTTTGTACAGACTCGTGACGAGACGATGATTCTGAAAATATGAGTTTCATATTTTTTCGAGAAGCGGGCCCGGGGCTCGAATTTTGGGAACTTCGATTGGGTTATGATTCATTAGCCTATTTTGATGTATTCTCATTGGTTTTGATCAGATTTTGCACCCAAAAAGGTCAATTTTTGAGGAAGGCATATGGCGAGCTAGGACTTTTGGCCGGTTCGAGGTGAGTGGTGATAATAAATGATGTACTGAGGGTTTCAAACCCCGTATTTGCATTATACAGTGCTATGCTGAGATGGAACACGCATAATGTGACAAGCGTGGTAATGTTGTCACTGGGGATTTGGATTTAGTCCTTCCCGATTGATAGTTTATAGTGCATATTGACTGAGACTCAGCTTATAGTTGTACAATTGGCCTAGTTGCCATGTTTGGGTCCTTGTACCGGTTGTAGAATATTAGGGAAACCTGTAGAGTTAAATGACCTCAAAACTAGGTTGAACACATACTTTAAGTCGTATTCATAGTTGTATAGCATGTCATGAACCAGCACTAGATGTGTGCTCTAAGTGAGAATACCTAGGGTTTAATACACTGTTCTAGCTGAGTGGGCCCGGGGCTGAGTCTATATTGACTGAGAGTGGTCGCTGAACCATTATGAGGTATTGATACATATAGCAGATCGGGATGTACGCCGCAACAGTATATACATATACATATATTGGATTGGACTGCACGCCGTAGCAATAATATATATATATATATATATATATATATATATATATATATGTGTATATATATATATATATATATATATATATATATATATATATATATGGATCGTACTGTACGCCGCAGTGATATAAATGTGGATCGAAGGAGCCTCTCTAGAGGCTGCACACACCCCTGGTGAGCGCACTAAATATTATTGGATTGGGTTGCACGCCGAAGCAGTATATCTATTATATTGGATCGGGCTGCACGCCGCAACACAATATATATTAGATCGGGCTGCACTCTGCAGCATTATATATACATATATATATTGGATCGGGCTGCACGTCGCAACAGTATGAGTGAGGATCGGGCTGCACGCTACAATAGGACTAGATTAGTCTTGTATTAGTGTGAGACGATAGTGGACTGGAACCGGACTTATCATTATAGAGATGACTTATCTGAACGGTTATTCTTAGAACTGTTTAGTGATAATACATGTGTTCTTACTTTAAGTTATTATTTATTGTTGCTACTCAATGAGTTGAAAGATACTCACCCCACTCCCTGCACTTTATGTGCAGATATAGGTGTTCAGGAGGGCAGTTGAGCTATACGTAGCTGCTATTCTACAGCTATCTGAGGAGATATCGAGGTAGCTGCCGGCGTCCGCAGGACCCGATCTCTCTCCTTTCTTCCATTTATGTCTTTTGTCACTCTATCTAGACTTGGATTGTATAAGGTATTTTCCTTATCTTAGAGGCTCGGACTTGTGACACCGGATTAGTTGGGCTGTATTTCATGTATTTCGCTTTCGCATTTGTTGTTTCTATTATGAAAATAGGCTATTAACTTTAATGGATCACTATTAATTAATAATTGGCTGGTCATCGGGAAAACATGGTCGGGCTTGCCTAGCAATGTATTGGGCGCCATCACGACCAAGGTTTGGGTCGTGACAAGTTGGTATTAGAGCCTAGGTTACTAGGTCTCGCGAGTCATGAGCCGGATTAGTGGTGTCTCGCGGATTGGTACAGAGATGTCTGTACTTATCCTTGGGAGGCTGCGAACCTTTTAGGAAACACTTCACATTCTTGGAATTCTTATCGTGCATACTTGATTCAGCTTGATGTATGATTCTTGAAATTCCTTCTGCATATTTATGTGCTCACTCGAGCGCTTAGTAATATATCTGCCTTGATGGCTTATGATTTCCCGATCGAGGGGCGAGATATAACCTCCGTGATTTCATGCTGGGCCAGTCGGGAGGACTTGAGGCTCGATCTTTGCACCGAGGTTTTGATTTTGTGAGCTGGAGTTATAAACTTATATGTTCAGTATTGTCCCTAATTGTGGGAATGTCGGCTAGATAGCCATGTGGTGTGTATCATGGTGGAAGGTGTGCTGAAATACTAAATTGAGGTGATGCAGGTGGGTTATCTTTTGCGGAGTGCCCTTAGGTGAGCTGATTCTTATGTGTAATTGAAAGGTATTTGATATGTATTATGATTCGATCGGGTGCCACGCCTGTCAGTGTATAAATTTTGATAATATAATTCGTGTAGTATTGAGATTTAGGTTGTTGATTTACCTTGTGATGTCTTGTCGAGTTATGGACATGTTGTTAGGATGGTTTGGTGATTCTCTAGCTGGCGGATAGGCTCAAATTACAAGGGAAACTCTTTCGAAAGTTTTGGAAAATTTGGTACTTAGAAAAATATTTCTGTCACCTAAAGAGTAGGCTTAAATGTTGTGTGTGAATAAATAAAAGAATTGTAGAAGAGTTAAGATTTCTGATGATTCGAG
The DNA here is from genome assembly GCA_032618575.1 of Nicotiana noctiflora. Lineage (NCBI taxonomy): Eukaryota > Viridiplantae > Streptophyta > Magnoliopsida > Solanales > Solanaceae > Nicotiana > Nicotiana noctiflora. The sequence goes on along the minus strand of JASVEL010011508.1, from coordinate 18,780 downwards.
TCTCTACCAAAGCATGTATATGATTTGAGTTTAATGTCACTATAACAGTGTGGCATCAATTGAGTAAGAATACCATGAGTGGTTAAAAGTGCCTTGATATATGGCTTTGAGCCAAGTTGGGGAGGTTGTTATTGATTAACTGATTGCACCATTGTGTGTCATGTTGGTTCTGTCTCAAAGTATGTTGGGGAATTAGTTCTGGTAGAAAACAATTGAGCCAAGAATGGCGAGGGTGAAGGAAAATTTTGATAAAGGTTGTATGGTGCGTCGTTGATGTGAAGGAATATTAGAATGTTTTGAGTTACTATTAGTAAAGAATGCTCTCTCCATAGGGTAGAAAAATGGTATTTGTATCCGTATGAAATCATGTTTGTGGTGTTAGAGTACTGACAAGGCACAAATGGTTCTGTTCATTTAGGGCATGTGATTTACAGCTGAATAAGGGTGAATGACTCTCGAGAGAATTGTATTACTGTGTTCAAGGTTTTGCATATGATAACTTGTGATATGTTTTGTTAATCATGGGATTCTAGGTATCCGTATTGGAAAGTAATGATATCGAATTCAGAATCACAGGAAGTTCTTCAAAATAAAGTATTGTAGAAGGTGGTACATCTGGGAAACATTTAAGAGAGTACTCAGCGGCTTGTGATTCTTAGACCATGTGGTCTTGTGTATGAGTCTCGTTTGGTAACCTGAGTTGAGGTATTGTGATGCTTCAGTAAAGGAGAATATTAAATTAAAGATGGATCAGAATGAAAATTAGGATAAATGGAATAGCTTGGTAATAAACCGAAATAGTATGATAAAGACACGAGTAATTCCTGGCATGTGTTCGAAGTAATGAGTCTTGCAGGTATTGTGCAGCAAAGCTCTTGAGTGCTGACAGTTGCGTAGCTCGATGTGGGTAGAAGGACTCATTCCTGGCAATTTAGTTTGTGCAATGGAATTGGGAGAAAGAGTTCGTGATGTGTTTTACCGTGGTTTGAAAATGAGTATATTTCCGTTTGGTATGCGAAGCATGGAATGTGTAATGATTTTTCTGTTACATGGGATCATGAAGGTCCTTGGCTAGTTGACTACGTGGATGTTTGCGGCGTAGGAGAGGGATAGAAGTTTCGATGTATCTTAGTGTAGTATGGTATATGCGATGTGTTATGGAAAGTTGATAATGGCATGTTCGAGGATTTGAGATCAGTTCATATTATATGGGAAGTCATTAAAATTCTCAAGCAGCGTGGGCAACTGCAGATAATCTGAGAATCAATCTTTCTGGTGATTAAGGAAAATGGTACTGCTATTCTGGTGATTTGATGGGGTATACGTTAAAAAGGGAAAGGTGATGTAAACTGATAATATTTGGTGGTATTGTGGTATTCTCTTGTTGGATCAACTGTAATGATTCAGTTGTTGATGGCATATGGAAATTTCTGAATGGCTTTCGTGGTATGAATAGATGCTTGATGCGTGTTATGTATTCGTATGGTGGAGCGTGGAATCGTGTATAGTGATTCATGTGCTATATATGTGTTGGAGACTAGAGGTTCTTATAATCTGCCTACGCGGTGGTGGTATATCGTGTGTGTCGGTACCGTTTAGCGGTTATTGGAAATTGGAAGCCCTATTGGCTCTCTCTTTACTTGATATGATGAATTTAGGTTATAATATTTGATTGCAGACTGGTTGTCATAAGTCAGGTTGTCTAGAATAATATGATACGAACTATGTCGGAAAATACCACAAATTGCGTAGCAAAGTGCATCAGATTATGTTCCAGCAGGGTAGATGTACCACAGGACTAGCGGACGGCTGGTAGGTATTGCTTTGTTAGTTGGGCCTCTGTGGCGGATGTCAATACAGAGGTTTCTACCATTGATTCAGTTCCGGTATTGAGGGACTTTGTCGGATGTGTTTCTTGTGGCTGAGCTTGAGGCTATATATGTCTATTGTAATGAGCAACTTGACTCGATGTGCATTTCCTTTTGTGAGATTTATGCATGGATTAGGTGGCACGCCGCCATGGATTATTTGGATCGGGTGGCACACCGCCATATGTATGGTATTTGGATCGGGTGGCATGCCGCCACGGGTATGTTATTGGAGCGGGTTGCACGCCGCAATAGTGTGATGTGGAGAATAGTTTCCTATATGTTACCTTGTATTCAATACTTCCTGGCTTCTGAGGAAATGTCCGTATTGGGTACCGCTTGGCGAATAGCACATCAGTTGTGACCTTTCAGGATTTAATAGCATATATTAATTGTATCACTATGTGTGTGATGGATTGCTTGAGTTTAGACCTAAATATGTGCGTGGCTGACCGTTTTGAGCAGGGTGAATTGAGGTGCTTCATGAGTAATAGTGTTGATATAATCATGAGTTCTAGCAAGGCCTCGTGATGTTATGACCTTTAGAGGAGGGTTCAGGTACTCTATGATGTGAGACAGGATCTCAGTTCTATGTTATGATGGTACGGAGGAATTGAATTACAGCTCTTTTGTTTGAGGCAGTTGTTATGATTTGAGTATGTCCAAACGTTTCTTATTGGAGCCTGTGTTATGCTCATTGCGGCTTAGGCATGTGTTGAGGTTCCATAGCACTAGTGTAGTTTATTATAATCGAAATGACCATTGGAGTAATTAATGAGTGCGAGCATATGTGATTTCAGCTGGTTAGAAAGGTAATATTGAGGTTTGGCTCCAAGATCTGTTGTGGTATCAATCAAAAGGGAAATGGATTCATGAAAGGATGACCTGAGAGATGGATTTGATATATCGCGTGTTCGGTTGTCGTGGGCAGTATATTAATGTATTGGAATAAGACTTTAGCTAATGAAAAAGTTTCTTCTGTTGGTAATTGGTTATTGCAGGCAATTGCTATGGGTAGATGCCATCGTCTCGAGTGTTTGGGTGGTGTAGCATATCATATGCTCTCACTGGGAGTAGCGAGTATGGGTTATTACAGTTGGTTTAGGCGTATTCTGAGTATAGACCTGGGATTCAAATTTGGTATATGATCTCGGGAAGTTCACTATGGTTTATGGTTTGGATGGACTGTGAAATTCAAGCTATATTATGTTATCGGGTTTATGTGAGATACGGTAACGTGGGATCAACCAGAGTATATGCTTGCTAAGGTCATTCAGCTATTGGGTTGCTTCTAGTACAACTCTGGATCTGCTCGAGGACGAACGTTGGTTTAAATTGGGGAGAATGTGATGACCCGGTCCGTCATCCCGTGTGTTACCGTCCCGTTTTCCCCATTATGAGTTTGTGTCAATTCGGATCGAGTTTGGTAGGAAAATGAGACAAATAGTCTCTTTGAAGAAGGAATAGTTGGGAAAAGTCAACCAGCTGTTGACTTGTGAGTTAGAGGGATCAGAATCGAATTCTGATGGTTCGGGTAGCTTTCGGGGATCATTTGTGGCTTAGGGGGATTTATCAGAATTGAATTTGGAGGTCCGGTGTATAAATATGCTTGAATTGGCTAAGTTGGAATTTTGGCGAAATCCGATCGATAGGTGAGATTTTGATCGGGAGTCGGAATGGAATTCCAACAGTTGCAATAGCTTCATTAGGTGATTTTGGATATGTCTGCAAATTTTCAGGTCATTCGGACATCGTTTGGTCCGGTTTTTGATTGGATGTCGGATTTGGAGCTTTTAGTTGAAACTTAGGCTTGAATCCACCTTGATTTGATGATTTACGTGTTTAAGGGTATGTTTTTATGATTGGAACAAATTCGTGTGATGATTTAGAATGGATTTGTATTTTTGGTTGAGGTCTCGCGGGCTTCGAGATGTTTTCGGAGGGCTAATCGGTTGAATTTTGGAGTTTTATAACCGCTGGTGTGAATTGCAGCAGAGGTTTTGCTTCTGCAGATGGGGAACCGCAGAAGCGGCTCCGCGGAGGTGATGTTTTGATCGCATATGTGATCCAGTGCTGTCAGTGGAAATCCTGCATAAGCGAGAGATTTGCCGCAGGAGTGGTATCACATGCGCGTGTAGAGATCCGCAGAAGCGGAAATGGGCTGCTGGGTAGGCTCGTAGAAGCGTAAGTAAAGCTGCATAAGCGGTCTCGCAGGTGCGAGGCCTGGACTGCAGAAGTGGTGAGGGGCCTTGGTGAAAGTCACAGAAGCGACCTGTTAACCACAGAAGCTGTCTCGCTTAAGCGAGTCATGTATCGCAAAAGCGAAAGTGCGTCAGTGTTTAATAAAACAGAAGGGTTCGAATTTAAGAAGTTATATCTTAATTGGCGCTTTGATTTAAGAGGCGATTTAGGCGATTTTGAAGAGGAAAACGAGGGAATTCATCAGGTAAGCACTCATGGACTCAATTTATGCTATTATATTATTAAATTATGGAGTTAACACCTAAAAATGGAGGTTTGGAGGTGTATTAATGGAGGATTTTTTCTCTAAGCCTAGGTTATAGAAAATGTACGGTCTCGCGGCGAGACGAGGATTCTGAAAATATGAGTTTCATAATTTTTTGAGAAGAGGTCCCGGGGCTCATGTTTTGGCAACTTCGTGTTTTTGGTGTTTTTTTCGAGTCCTTTCGATTGGGTTATGATTCATTATCCTATTTTGATGTATTCTCATTGGTTTTGATCAGATTTGGCACCCAAGGAGGTCGATTTGCAAGGAAAGCGCAAGGCGAGCTAGGACTTTTGTCCGGTTCAAGGTGAGTGGTGATAATAAATGATGTACTGAGGGTTTGAAACCCCGTATTTTCACTATACAGTGTTATGCTGAGATGGAACACGTGTCATGTGACGAGCGTGGTAGTGTTGTGACTGGGGATTTGGACTTAGTCCTTCCCGATTGATAGTTTGCACTGCATATTGACAAATACTGAGATTATACTTGTACAATTGGGCTAGTTGTCATGTTTAGGGCCTTGTGCCAATTTGCAGAATATTAGGGAAACCTGTGGAGTTAAATGAACTCGATAATAGGTTGAACACATACTCTCAGTTGTATTCGTAGCTGTATAGCATGTCATCAACTAGTACTAGATGTGTCCTCTAAGTGAGAATACCTAGGGTTGAATACTTTGTTCAAGCTGAGCGGGCTCGAGGGGCCGAGTCTATATTGACCGAGAGGGGTCGAGGACCCATTATGAGGTATTGATTCATATACCGGATCGAGCTGCACGCCGCAGCAGTATATACATATACATATATTGGATTGGACTGCACGCTGCAGTAACACATATATGGATCGGACTGCACGCTGCATTATCATAGCGCTTGGGCTGAAGGAACCCCTCCGGAGTCTCCACACACCCCTAGTGAGCGCACTATATATTGTTGGATCGGGCTGTGCGCCGCAGCAGTATATCTATTATATTAGATCGAGCTGCACACCGCATCACTATATAAATATATATTGGATCGGGCTGCACGCCGCATCATTATATACACATATATATTTTGGATCGGGCTGCACGCCGCAGCAGTATGAGTGAGGATCAGGCTGCACGTCGCAGCAGGACTAGATCAGTGTTGTAAAAGTGTGAGACGGTAGTGGAGTGGAACCAGACTTATCATTATAGAGATGACTTATCTGAACAGTTATTCTTAGAACTGTTTAGTGATAATACAAGTGTTCTTACTTTTAGTTATTATTAATTATTGCTACTCACTAAGTTGAAAGATACGTACCCCACTCCCTGCACTTTATGCGCAGATACAGGTGTTCATGAGGGCAGTTGAGCTATATGCAGCTGCTATTCTACTGCTATATGAGGAGACATCGAGGTAGCTACCGGCGTCCGTAGGACCGGATCTCTCTCCTTTTTCCATTTATGTCTTTTGTCACTCTATCTGGACTTGAATTGTAAAGGGTATTTTCCTTCTGTTAGAGGCTCAAACTTGTGACACTAGATTCGTTGGGCTGTATTTCATGTATTTTGCTTCCGCATTTGTTGTTTCTATTATGAAAATAGGCTATTAACTTTAATGGATCAATATTAATTAATAATTGGCTTGTTATCGGGAAAACATGGCCGGGCTTGCCTAGCAATGTGTTGGGCGCCATCACGACCAGGGTTTGGGTCGTCACAGTTGAGGCTGTGAAGTCTGTGAAAGAACACCGCTCCCACATCTGGGACACTCCCTAACCAGATGGCGAGTATCCCTTACTCATAACAAGCTTTAGGAGGGTGCAGTGGCTCTGACTGACTGGGCCCGCTCCCGCTAGACTAACCCCTGGAGCTACCCTGCGCAGGAGGTACGCTGGAAACTAGTGGAGCATAGTAAGGCTCCTGAGTTGCTGAGGGAGCTGGAGTACCACCGGCTGCTGGCAATGCTGAATGAACTGGATGACCGGAATAACCCCTGCCATATCAACTGACTGCAGCAGTACGGGCACAAGAGAAATGACCCGACTCACAAGACCTTTTGGCCTCCCTTTCTCCTCGCTCCCTAGCGAGCATATTCCGTTTGGCAATACTCACCGCCTGCTGATAAAGCACATCCATCTCTAGCTCTCTAGCCATACTAGACCGGATCGGCAGAATAAGACCCTCAATAAACCTCCACACTCTGTCCCGGATCGTGGCGACCAAAGACGGTTCATGTCTGGCCAACCGAGTGTAACGGATGGCATACCTAGATACTGTCACAGAGCCCTAGCGAACCTCTCAAACATCACACGCCAAGCATCCCTGAGACTCTGGGGAACAAACTCCCTCATAAACATGTCAGATAACTGAGTCCAAGTCAGTGAGGAAGACTCAACCGGGCTGTCCAACTCATATGTACACCACTAATCATAAGCAGCCCCTTGAAGCTAAAAAGTAGTAAAAGAAACGCCACTGGACTCCAGTATGCCCATAGTATGGTAGATGCGATGACACCTCTCCAGAAATCCCAAGGCATTATCTGAAGCTAGGCCACTGAACACTAGGGATCATACTTCTTGAACCTCTCCAACCTGTGCTGCTCGTCCTAGGAGGTAGCAGACCCACCTCCGGGCTGTACTGGTGCGGTAGGCGGTATAGGAATAACCCCTGGAACGTGCTCCATGGGCACTCGCTGCTCGGGAGTGCAGGCTGCAGGAGTCTGGGCCACTACCCCGGCTTGAGATATGGCTGGAGCGAGAGGAAGCAACCCCGCCTGAGCCAAAGTAGTGTACATACTCATCAACTGAGACAGGGATTCCTGGAGTGCTGGAGTCGTAGTAGCTATAGTAGGTGTCCCAGGTGCCTGGGCTCCAACCTGATCCACCGGTGGAGCCTCAACAGTAGCGCGTGCGGATGCTATGGCTGCACCTCGGGCGCGTCCTCGACCTCTACCCCAGCCTCAGCCTCTGGCGGCAGCAGCAAGCGGCACAGGTTCCTGATCCTCGCGTATAGCATGTGTCCTCACCATCTGTGAGATAATAGAAGACAAAAGTTTAGATTCAGTGTCAAAATATCACACGACAAGGAATTCAAAAGAAATGAAGATTTTCCTAACAGTTACATAGCCCTCGTAGATAAATACGGACGTCTCCGTATCGATCAGCGAGACTCTAAATCGTAGATAAATACGGACGTCTCCGTATCGATCAGCGAGACTCTAAATAATCGGCATGTGTCCCGTGACTCCTATGAACCTAGAGCTCTGATAACAACTTGTCACGACCCTGGTTCACCAATCGTGAACCTGTCGTGATGTCACCCAGTCTCTGCGACTAGTTAAGTCGATCACAGTTGCGGAATTTATAGCCTTTACAAACAACAAGAAAATAAAAGCGGAATAACATAGAAAAATGTAATAGGTGCCGTTTCGCACATACACTTTATCACAATTACTATAATATAACCTCCAAGACCCAGAAACTCACGGGCAAACACAAGCTAAAGTGAGTACAACTGTGGCTTTATCCCCCAAGAGTATCTATACAACCGAAACAAAGAGAAATGAACTAATATAACTAAGTAAGATCAGAAGGATACTCTACGAATCTGCGGACGCAACATATGCATACCTCAAGTCTCCTAAAATAACTCATCGATCACTGGTAGTGTGCCTGGTCAGATGAACCTGTATCTGCACCACACAAGTGTGCAAAAGAGTAGCATGACTACACCACGGCGGTACTCAGTAAGTGGCAAGCCAAACCTCGATAGAGTAGTGACGAGGAAGGTGAGGGCCCTACCGAGAATAATAATAATAATAATATCGAACAGTGTAAAGCAGGAGTAAATCTGAAATAACAGCAAAATAAGATAGAAACCACAAGTCATTGACAGTTAAGCTAATCAAAGAAAAATAACACAACAAGTATATAATCAACAGCACAGGATTTTCGGGAATTGAACCCGCAATCCATTTAACTCAGTAGCACAGGATCTCTGGGAAAGATAAATGGAATTTTCCAGACATGGTTGGAGGCATTAGACTCTATTAAATATATAGAAAAACAACTCTTCAAAGGTTTCAATGATTTTACTGAAGCACTAGACAATGCTAGAGGAATATTAGGACCTAACTACTACATCTCCCTAGCTCTCAGACAAAATCCAGACAATACAATATCCAAAAAGACAATGACAAGATAATATTATGTGATCATTGTTCATCAATGACAGAGGTATTCAAACGAATCAACTAGAAAAATGACACCTTAACACAAGAAAAAACAAGGCTGATAGAAGAAGTGAAGATATTAGAACATATACATGCATTAAAATTTGAATTGCCACAATACCAGACGCAAATTGTGTCACAGCGAGACATAGAGATGAGTAATCCAAGGCAGAGTTCTCCATCTCAAGAAAAAATGGATAAGAAGGGTGTGCATTTGTCACGACCCGGATTTTCCCCCAACATCAGGATCGTGATGGCGCCTACTCGTGGTAGCTAGGCAAGCCACTGTATTCATACTATCCTGTTTTTAACACAATTGTAATTATATAAATGCGGAATACTTTATCGAAATAGAAATAACTATATACAAAGTGAAAATCATACTAAAATCCTCTACCCAAGACGTGGAGTCACCAACTCACGAACTACTATGGAGTACTACACATAAAAGTCTGAAAGAAATATAACATAATTCTGTTTGTCTCGGAACAAAGAGACTACAGCTAGTAACATAAATAAAGAGAGAGACGCCGGGCCTGCGGACGTCCGCAAGCTACCTCGGTCTCAAATGTGATCAACTCCCACGCAATCGATTTACTGCTGCTGCTCCTGATCGCTCAAAACCTAGACCTGTGCAAAAACGCACAGAAGTGTAGTATCAGCACAACCGACCCCATGTGCTGGTAAGTGCCTGGCCTATCCCGGCGAAGTAGTGACAAGACTAGGACCAGACACTCACATAAACCTGTGCAATTCAATATATATATATGTGTACCACAAAATAACAAGAAATAATCAAGTATAAACACAATAAGAAATATCTTAAAGAATTCAACAATTAACCACAGTTAATAAATTCACAAGGAAATACAAAGTATAATGTAAACACAAGTAATATCAATTCAAGAAATAGCAAGCAGTTGCACGGCATCACCCTTCGTGCTTTTACTCTCATCCTCACCAAATAAATAAATAAAGTACACGGCATCACCCTTCGTGCTTTTACTCTCCTCCTCACATCCATAGTACGACATGATCCTTCGTACATGGTTCAATAACAGGGCACGGCATGATCCTTCGTGCATAATCAATAAATAAACATGGCACGGCATTAACCTTCGTGCATAAATAAATATATGGCACGGCATCACCCTTCGTGCATTATCACTCTTTGTAAGGCCCCGTAAAATTTTTGTGCATAAAAACCTAGTAGATGTGGTGTCATGGTCCGAATGATGTGTTAGGAATGCGTAGTGATTTAAGTTTCAAAAATGTAGAGAAATAATTTTTCCGAAAAAGTGTCAAATATGCGGTCAAGAATGCGACCGTAGAATCAACATGCGGACCGCATTCTGACCGCAAATCGTTCCAGAAAGTTTCCAAAAATCGTGTCAAATGTGCGGTCGATATGCGATCGCATGTCAAATCTGCGGTGCATTTTGCGACCGCAGATCAAACATGCGGACCGCATTTTGGCCGCATTCCTTAACAGAACCTGCATAAACTTTGAGGCCATTTTGCGGTCACTTTGCGGACCGCATGTGGGTTCTGCGGTCGCATAGTGACCGCATATTCGACCCCGGCCCAGATTTTGTAACATTTTGACCCGATCTCTTCTTTAATATAACACCTTTCTTCTTCATTTTTATCATATCACCTCACCAAAATTAGAGAGAGAAGAGAGGGTTTTTAGAGAGAGAAATCTTTCATCTTCAAAGATTGTTCCAACTACTTAATTCCAAGGGATCCTAGGGCAAGGATTCAACTTCCCCAATCTTTTCAAGGTAAAAACCCTAACTATTTTCTTTGATTTTCAGTTTTAAATTGGGTAAAGAGAAGTTTGCATATAATAGCTTTTGAAAATAGAATTTTTATACTCATGCATGATTATTAATCTTGATTTTTAGTAAAACAAAAGAAGTAAGTAGAAGTAAGAGTCTTCAAGAACAAGGTTGGCAAGAATAGGACATCTTGGGTAAGCATAAAGTAGAAAGTTAACGGGAGAAAACTCATCACCAGGTATGTATGGCTAATTTTGATTCTTGTGAAATCGCCCTTATGTGTAAAATTGTTTGGCATGTGTTGATTTGAGAAATTGTATGTGATTATTTGATGTTGTTGTTGGATATTCAAAGTTGTTGTTGAACTATGAGTGTTGTGGTATGAAATATGAACCGAAAGGTAAATGAGAGTTGAATTGGGTAAAGAATTTGTGAATAATGATTATGATGGCCTATATGGCACCTTGTGGAAAAGAAAATGAAACACTTGAGAATTGGTTTATTGTGGAAAGAGATGAAACACTTGAATTATGGAAAATTGTTGAATATACATGTGTGAATATTCTTGAATGTGGAAACATTGTAACTTGGTTGTGATATTGGCTTGAGAAGTAATTGAGAACATGAAACAATGTGAAAGTTGCTTATTTGAACTTGTTGAAATTGTGTGTAGTACCTTATCTGCTGTTTGAAATTGTTGTGTTTTCAACTGTAAGGCGGGGTCGTGTTGCGCGCCGCAACGTGGTGAAATAAGGTGTGGGTTGGGGTGATAAGGGTGGCCGAGGTAATAAGGGTGGTCGGGGGCAATAAGGATGGAAAGCGATCGAAATCGCTATTGAAAATTGATACATAAATCAATAATGTGAAATTGTGAAAGGAGACAACAGGAGAGTTTGCAACCTGTGGGGCACTGATTGCCCCTTTGTTTGACTACTTGTTCTTTACGTGATTGATTGGTTATTGTTAAATTGGTTGATTGTAGAAAGTGCTTTGTGTGAGAATTATTTGAAATGAGGAAAATGTGGAAACATGGTTGGTTGGCTTAATAAATTGTTGATGTAATTTAATGGCTTGAGTTTACTTGGGACAAAGTTTGTCCATACATACCAGTACAATTCAAGTGTGCTGACGTCCCTTTTGCCGGGGGCGCTACATTCGTGTCATGATTGTAGGTGGATCAGTAGCAGGCACTTCAGCTCATCGGCAGTAGTATCCTTCTCCTTCCACCGCCCGTTTTGGTGAGCCCCTTTCTTCCTCGGGGCCTTGTGTGGTTCATGCCACTCGATTTAGATTTCATTTTGGTTTTGTAAGGTATAGCCGGAGGCCTTGTTACCGGCAAGTATTTTATTTCCCTTTTTGTATCCTAGAGGCTCCGTAGATATGTAAACTGTGGGATTGTGGCCTATGTATATGTGTGGGGCGTTGTAAATATAAATTATGAACTTGTTAGTAAATAAATCACATGGTTATGTTTATGCATTGTGAAATCAGTCATTGTTGGTAAGATATTTTGGTTAATGAGTAACAGTCAACACAGGGGTAACGCGTGGGAATGGAAGGCACCTTCGTGCATAAATAAATAAACATGGCACGGCATCACCCTTCGCGCATTATCACTCTTCCTCACCCAAATAACAATCACAGTTAAGGGCAAAGAAAGAAACAATAATTCATAAACCGTCCCATCAAGGGCAATCAATAATTATCTTCACAACAAGTTCCAACAAGGGAAAACAATAACAATTCATCTATAATATATCTCAAAATAATCATTTTTCAACGACTCACGGTCATACTAGACGCCAGTGTATGGATGCTCGTCACCACAGCCCATACACCGCACTCGATCACATAGCACATAACACATAATCCTATTCCCTCTAGCTAGGATAGAACAAACACTTACCTCGAATGTTTATGAACAATTCAATCCGTGGAAATGTCTTTTTCTTTCAAATTTGGCTCCAATCCAATCGTATCTATACACAATTGATTTAATATCATCAATACTACTCAACAAACTAGTTCATATTGCTAAATATGATTTTTACAACATTCTGCCCGGAATAGTAAAAATCGACCCCGAGCCCACATAATCGAAACTCAAGTTTCGAACCAAAATAAGTTCACCCAATCTTCCATGAGTTCAAATATACAATTTGTTCATAAGTTCGACTCCAAAACGAAGTCTAAATCGCAAATTCTTTGAAAGCCCTAACTATACCCATTTCTCAAATTTTCAACCAATTTACACATGTTTAAGCCTAAGGATTTGATTGATGTTGATGAAAAATGAAGTAGACGAGTTAACAATACTTACCCAATGAACGTTGATGAAGAAATGCCTCGAAAATCGCCTAAGAGCTGTGGAGAAGAAAGGATTTTGTGAAAATGGGATAAAATCCCGTAAGTGTTCTGTTTTGGGGTATTAAATCACTGGGCGGAAATTTACCCTACGCGATCGCGTGAATTGGGCTGCGATCGCGTAGAGGAAAGACTGGCCTCTTATGCGATCGCGTGCAAAAGGTTGCGATCGCGTGGAGAAAAGATTGGAAGCTACGCGATCGCGTGAGGATTGCTGCGATCGCGTAGAGGAAACTCACCGGGCAGCCTAATTGCCCTATGCGATCGCGTGAACAAGACTGCGATCGCGTGGGGGAGGAACTGGAAGCTACGCGATCGCGTGAGGGATGCTGCGATCCCGTAGAAGAACTGGCCAATGCTGTGCGATCGCGTGGATGAGGCCGCGATCACGTAGAACAAAATCCCTCTGCAGAAACAGCAGAATTTCTGCTGTGTTTTCAAATCCAAAAACACCCCGAACCACCTCCGAAACACTCCCGAGCCCTCGGGGCTCCAAACCAAATATGCACACTAACTCAAAAACATCATACGAACTTGCTCGCGCGATCAAATCGCTAAAATAACATCAAAATCAATGGATTGAGCCTTAAAACTCAAGAATTCTTTCAAATTTCATAATTTCCAAAATTTCCAATTTAAGGCCGAAATGCGTCAAACGACACCCGTTTTCAACCAAACTTTACAGGAAGCGCTTAACCAATATATATGACTTGTACCGGGCGTCGGAACCAAAATACGAGCCCGATACCGGTACTTTTTAATAAAAATTCAGTTTCATTTTCCTTAAACATTTTCAGAAAACAATTTAACAGAAAAATTCTTTTACTGGGGTTCTAGACCTCGGATTTCAATTCCGGGAATATGCCCAAGTTCCATATTTTTCTACGGATTTTCTGAGACAGTCAAATCACGGATCCGGGTCCGTTTACCAAGAATGTTGACCAAAGTCAACCATATCAATATTAATATCAAAATTCTTCAACTTTTTCACATATTTCACATATTTCAACATAAAAATTTTCCAGATTTGTGCCCGGACTGTGCACGCAAATCGAGGCAACTATAAATGAGGTTTTCAAGACCTCAAAAGCTCGAAATGATTAATAAAACAAGTGATGACCCTTTGGGTCGTCACAATCTCCACCTCTAAAACAACCGTTCGTCCTCGAACGGACAAAAGAAAGAAGTACCTGAGTTAGGAAACAAGTGTGGGTAGCGGCTCCGCATATCAGACTTGGACTCCCAGGTCGATGCCTCAGGAGGCTGACCTCTCCACTGAACACGCACAGAAGGATAACTCTTCGACCTCAACTGTCGAACCTGCCGGTCTAGGATAGCCATCGGCTCCTCCTCATAAGATAGATCATTGTCCAATTGGACAGTATTGAAGTCTAACACACGTGTGGGATCGCCGTGGTATCTCCGAAGCATAGATACATGAAAAACTGGATGCACTGCTGATAAGCTAGGTGGCAAAGCTAATCTGTAAGCCACCCCTCCCACTCTGTCTAGAATCTCAAATGGACCAATATACCTAGGGTTGAGCTTGCCCTTCTTCCCGAACCTTATCACGCCCTTCATAGGCGACACTCGGAGCAATACTCGTTCACCAACCATGAAATCTACATCTCGAACCTTACGATCCGCATAAGTCTTCTGCCTGGACTGAGGTGAACGCAATCTCTCCTGAATAGTCTTGACTTTATCCAAGGCCTCCTGGACTAAGTCTGTACCCAACAACCGAGCCTCTCCCAGTTCAAACCATCCAACTGGTGATCGACATCGCCTACCATACAACGCCTCATACGGAGCCATCTGGATACTAGATTGGTAACTGTTATTGTAGGCGAACTCCGCTAATGGTAGAAACTGGTCCCACGAGCCTCCAAAATCAATAACACAGGCTCGAAGCATGTCCTCAAGAATCTGAATAGTCCTCTCCGGCTGGCCATCCGTACGAGGATGAAATGCTGTACTCAGCCGAACATCGGGTGCCTAACTCCTGTCGGACCGCTCTCCAGAACCGCGAGGTAAGCTGCGTTCCCCGATCAGAGATAATAGATACTGGCACCCCATGGAGACGAACAATCTCCCTAATGTAAACCTCTGCTAACCTCTCCGACGAGTAGGAGACAGATACTGGAATAAAGTGTGCTGACTTGGTCAGTCTATCAACAATGACCCAAATAGCATCAAATTTCCTCCGAGTCAAAGGAAGTCCAGTAACGAATTCCATAGTGATCCGCTCCCATTTCCACTCGGGAATTTCAATCCTCTAGAATACACCACCAGGTCTCTAGTGCTCATATTTCACCTGCTGACAATTTAGACACCGAGCGACATACGCAATGATATCTTTCTTCGTTCTGCGCCACCAATAGTGTTGACGTAAGTACTAGTACATCTTCGCGGCGCCTGGGTGAATAGAATACCGCGAACTGTGGGCCTCTGCTAAGATCAACTCCCGAATCCCTTCGACATTGGGCACACAAACTCGACCCTGCAATTTCAATACGCCATCATCATCTAGGTTTACCTGTGTGGCACCTCCTCGCTGTACTGTATCTCTCAACTCACGCAAATGAGGATCATCAAATTGCCTCTCACGGATACGCTCTAATAAGGAAGAACGAGCGACCGTGCAGGCTAACACTCTGCTAGGCTCAGAAATGTCTAATCTCACGAACCGGTTGGCTAAGGCATGGACATCTAGAGCTAATGGTCTCCGATTGACCGGAATATATGCAAGACTACCCATGCTGGCATACTTTCTACTCAATGCATCGGCCACCACATTTGCCTTACCTGGGTGATATAAGATAGTAACATCATAGTCTTTTAGCAACTCTAACCATCTCCGTTGTCGTAGATTCAACTCCTTCTGCTTGAACAAGTACTGTAGGCTTTTGTGATCAGTGTACACCTCACATGTCACACCATATAGATAATGCCTCCGGATCTTTAAGGCATGAACCACTGCTGTTAACTCAAGATCATGAACTGGATAATTGTTCTCATGTATCTTTAATTGCCTCGAAGCATAAGCGATAACCTTACCATCCTGCATCAATACCGCTCCAAGCCATGTACGAGATGCGTCACAATAAACTGTATAAGGTCTTGTACCTGTAGGTAGTATCAACACTGGTGCTGTGGTCAAGGCTGTCTTGAGCTTTTGAAAACTCGCCTCACACTCCTCTGACCACTGAAACTGGACACCCTTCTGGGTCAACCTGGTCATCGGGGCTGCAATAGAAGAAAACCCCTCTACAAATCGACGGTAGTAACCTGCTAATCCCAAGAAACTCCGGATCTCAGTCACTGAAGCTGGTCGAGGCCAATTCTGGATTGCCTCAATCTTCTTTGGGTCTACCTGAATACCTTCCACTGATACAATATGACCCAGAAATGCTACCGAACTCAGCCAGAACTCACATTTAGAAAATTTGGCATATAGCTGGTTATCTTTCAGAGTCTGAAGAACCACTTTGAGGTGCTGCTCGTGCTCTTCCTGGCTGCGGGAGTATACCAGGATGTCATCTATAAAGACTATCACGAACAGATCTAAATAAGGTCTGAATACTCGATTCATCAACTCCATGAATGCTTCTGGGGCATTGGTCAACCCGAAGGACATGACCAAGAACTCATAATGCCCATATCTAGAGTGAAAGGCTGTCTTAGGAATGTCAGCCGCCCTGATCTTCAGTTGATGGTAGCCTGACCTCAAGTCTATCTTAGAGAATACCCTCGTTCCCTGGAGTTGGTCAAACAAATCATCAATCCTCGGCAGTGGATATTTATTTTTGATGGTCACCTTGTTTAACTGCCGGTAATCAATACACATCCGCATCGAGCCATCTTTCTTCTTTACAAATAATACAGGTGCTCCCCGGGGGGAAACACTGGGCCTAATAAAGCCCTTCTCAAGAAGGTCTTGCAACTGATCTTTCAACTCTTTTAACTCCGGCGGGGCCATACGATAGGGTGGAATAGAGATGGGCTGAGTGCCCGGTGCCAGATCAATACAGAAATCAATATCCCTATCGGGTGGCATGCCCGGCAGGTCTGAAGGAAAAACCTCAGGAAACTCCCGTACAATAGGGACTGATTCAATAGAAGGAACTTCTGCGCTGGAATCACGAACATAAGCCGGATAAGCTAGACACCCCTTCTCGACCATGCGTCGAGCCTTAACATAGGAAATAACAGTGCGAACGGAGTGGCTTGAGGTACCCTTCCACTCTAATCGGGGTGATTCTGGCAAGGCTAAGGTGACAGTCTTAGCATGACAATCAAGAATAGCATGGTATGGGGACAACCGGTCCATCCCCAATATGACATCAAAATCTACCATATCCAAAAGCAACAGATCAACACGGGTCTCGAGACCCCCAAATATAACTACGCACGAACGATGCACCCGATCGACTACAATGGAGTCACCCACTGGTGTAGCCACATAAACTGGAATATCCAGAGCATAGCTGGGCACGGCCAAATACAGTGCGAAGTAGGAAGACACATAGGAATATGTAGACCCAGGGTCAAATAATACTGAAGCACCTCTGCCACAAACAAGAATGATACCTATAATCACGGCATCTGATGCCTCTGCCTCTGGCCTGGCTGGTAAAGCATAGAATCGGGGATTGGCACCTCCCCTCTGATCTACATCCCTAGGACGGTCATCAACTGGCCGACCTCTACCTCTGGCTGGACGGTCTCCGCCTCTACGGTCTCGACCTCCACCTCTATGATCTTTACCCCCGCCTCTGGCCGGCTGGGCAGTCTGAGGGTCAGCTGGGGCCTGAATCATGGGACGAGGGCCCCACTGATGAGTGTTGTCCATTGCTCGAGGGTAGAACCTGACAAAATGCCCTGGGTCACCACAACCGTAGCAACTCTTGGGCTGATGGGGCTGCTGGCCCTGACGACCTGAATGGCCTCCACGAACACTCTGAAGAGGCTAAGCATTAATAGGAGGCTAATCTGAATACTGCCCACGAAACCCACGATCACCTGGTCAACCCTGTGAAGCCTGAAGGGCGGAATGAAAAGGCCTGGAGGACTGGCCTCTATCAAAGGATTCTCTGCTACCAGAGGAAGAACCACCAAACCTGCCTGAATGACGAGGCCTCTTATCTGAAGAATAACCGCCTCCCCTAGCAAGAGCCATCTCAACTCTGCGTGCTGCATTGGCTGCCTCCTGAAATGATATGTCACTCCCCACGCCCATAGCCATCTGGAGTCTAATCGGCTGCTTAAGCCCATCTATAAATTTGCGGACCCTCTCCCGCTCCGTGGGAAGTATCACCGCTGCATGACGAGCCAAGTCGATAAATCTCGTCTCATACTGTGTAACTGTCATAGTGCCCTGATGGAGGCGCTCAAACTGCCTCCGAAGTACATCCCGCTGAGTAGCAAGGAGAAACTTCTCCATAAATAGTTCCGCAAACTGGTCCCATGATAAAGCCGGGGACCCTGCTGGTCGAGTCAAGCAATAATCTCTCCACCAAGTCTTGGCGGATCCTGCAAGTCTGAAGGTACAGAAGTCAACTCCGTTTGTCTCCACGATCCCCATAGTCTTGAGAATCTCATGGCCACTGAATAAAAAGTCCTGAGGATCCTCTGATGCGGCTCCACTGAATGTAGTGGTAAATAGCTTGGAGAACCGATCAAGCCTCCATAACGAATCAGAAGTCATGGCCGCTCCATCACCGGCATGAGCTGTGGTACCTGACTGAGTGGCCACAGCTGGCTGAATTACTGGTGCCTGAGGCTGAGGAGCTACTGGCTCCGGAGTATGAGCAATAGGAGTGTGGGCCCCTCCTCCAGCCTGAGAAGTGGCTGGGGCAACTGATAATAAACCCGCTCTGGCAATGCTGTCCATAAATCCCGCTATTCTAACCAAAGCATCCCGGAGATCCGGGGTAAATAAAGCCTCTCCTGGGACCTGAGCTGGGCCCACTGGAGCTGCTGGAACCGGAACCTCCTCGTCAATCTCAATATGAGGCTCCACCTCTGGGGTAGCTGCCTGGGGCTGAGCTCTGCCCCTA